>JXCR01146312.1:213532-249247 GCA_002079205.1 Phalaenopsis hybrid cultivar
CAATTAGACACTTCCTAAACACTTTCTATAAGCCCCAGATCAGTATCACACCATCTCGATCCAATCAAGTTATAGGCATCCGCCTGATAGAAATCCAACGATACAATAGCCCAGTAAATAAAATAGAGAGAAAACGCCTCCAAATAACATAAACTAAGCAAAATGCTGCTAAACCAACCCAAACAAAACCAATATAGAATACCAAAAGCAAATTAACGCTAATTCTAAATAAAATAACATAAAAATTTGGGCCCCAAATGGCCTAGTTGAGGCAAATTAATAAAAATATCCCACTAACACTTACGAGACGTGAAATCCAGGCACCCGCACATATTGGGATCGCCTGATCACGAAAACCCGTTGATCACGCACGAGACATCTCTCCCATCAGAAGCACACTTAAGAGAATTGAATTGGAACATTCTCTTTAGGCAAACTCAAATCATAATCTACAAAGATTTTGGCATTGGCTATGGATCCTTAACAAGTTCTTTGTTAACAAATATAAAGGAAGTTCTAATGCCAAAAGATTCATTTTAAAGTAAAAGAGCTCGAAAGACGATGGCAACGCCATGATATAAAGGATTATCAAAAAAAAAAAAAAATTATCGTTTGTGAACAAATAATTAAGAAACTCATGTTTGAATCATTTGTTAAGCATGTCAAACATGAACAAATATTTTGACCTCAATTTTTAAGAACATAAAGCATGAATACACTTTCATTTGCTATATTGAGTTGCTATTCAATCTCTCTCTCTGTTTGTGTGTGTGTCAAATTTATTAAATGGTTAATAGAAAAATAGCAATCAGCTCTTTTTTTTTTTGTAGAAAGTACGTGATACGTGTTTGATTATGAAGAAATTATTTCATTTACTCAAAATATATTTCAATATATGATTTTTCCTTTATTAGATATTGCTTAATTTTCTATTTTTCTATTTTGATGGATTTTCTAATTCAAAAGGATCCTAATTTCCTTTTTTTTTTAAACTGATATATCGGTCATTTTATTATATATACTAGGGTTCAAGTCATTCTAAGAGAATAAAAATTTTCTCAGAATGCATGGAATCAGAGCATTTCCGAGAATAAATCTAGTACATGTTGAATCGCAGAAAATAACATATTAGAGTGTTGAAATATTGAGTAACACTCAATTCTCGTTGTTGTAGATCATGTGGTAGAGACTCAAATTTCAAATAACTCGAAGGAGTTTTCAGTGCTAGAGTTGGCTTCTCATGCAGTTTCTTATATCTCCTTGTTGTCCAATGGAGCAGGAAGTTTAAGAATCCACAAATGTTACTTTTCAATCACTAGAAAAATATACAACTTCATGGATGACACATTCTTTAAAAATCGATATTAATTTTTCAAATCTAAAATTCAGGGGGAGAAATTGAGAAAATATCATATTTGGGACTTTCTCCAAGATACTTGAGCCATTTTTCCGTCAACTGAATCAAAAATTGTCACTCAATTAACTGAACCAAATCCTACTGTTCAACCAACTATGAAGAACCAAACTCTATCATTAACTATCCCAATTGTGTCTACTTCATCTCAACTTGACACCAAATATTAGGAATTCACGTCTATACAAGAAGTAGAAGGATCGCTGAGCAAGTAGAGGAACTATCTAAACCCAAGACTATCAAGAAACGAAACTAAGCCCTTCTGCATCTGATAAGCATAATGGTATGGATTCTTAAGTCAAGTCAATCAATTGCAAGCAGAAAGTGTCTGAAGATGCACTGGTAATCCAATCAAAAGATATTTAGCTTATGAGAAGTTTCTACTATCTTACAGGGCTTTTGTGGCAATCATTAATAACGTATAGGTTTTTAACTTTATCTAAGAGGCTCTAAAAGCTCCAACATAGAAACAAGAAATTGAGAAAAAAATTCAGGCTCTAGAAATAATAATGCATAAACACTTAAAGAATTTCCTCATGGAAATCCATCTAGGCTGCAGATGAATATTCATGATTAAATACAAAAAAGATGGAAGTGCAGAGAAGTTTAAAGTCAGACTGCTAGATAAGGGTTCCAAGAAGTTATATTGGAATAGCAGGTTGGTTTGCAAGTTGAAAAAGTATTTATATAGCTAAAAAATCTCCTCATACTTGGTTTAACAGGTTTACTAAAAGTGTGATTACAAATGGATATCATCAGTGCCAAGCTAATTATACACTTTGTTAAATATAATCCTAGAGGTAAAATTGTTATTTCCATAGTATATGTGGATGATATTATATTGATATGTGATAATTCAGATGAAATGATTGGACTAAAAATGATATGCTCTAAGGACTCCTCAAATAATTTTTGGGAATGGAGCTTGCTTGATCTAAGAAGAGAATTGTTAAATCACAAAGAAAGTACATCTTAAACCTGTTAAATGAAACTCGCATACTTGGATATAAACATGCTGACACCCTCATGGATCCCAACAAAAAGCTGAATAAAAATGAAGAAAAAAGTCTAGTTAACAAAGGAATATATCAAAGTTTTATGGGCAAGCTATTATCACAAAAAAGACCTAATATCGCATACTCAGTCAGTGTAGTAAACCACTACATGAATAATTCAATGATCATTTGGAGACAGTGAACAAAATTTTGAGACACTTGACGATGGCTACTAGACATGGTTTGATCTTCAAAAAAAACTGAAAACCGTGATATTTAGACATACACCGCAAAATAAGTAACTTATAGGAAATCAAACACTAAAAACCGTTCATGCGTCTGTGGTCATTTGGTCACTTGGAGAAGAAAAATATACTCCCACGTCATATTATCTCAATGAATACAGATTTTTCTCAAAAATTTCATTTTTATATGTTCAAAATTTACTCTTCTATTAGACTTCTAACAAGTTGATCACAAGAATATTATTCACGAATAATTGCAAACGCGGTCCAATACCCAAACCCCCCAAATTTTGAATTAGTTGAATATGAATAAACTACTAGTATGCTCAAGACTTAGAACACTAGACATAAAGCAAGAGGAGAAGAAAGAAGTATGAAGCAATAAGAATCAAAGGAACTAATTTAATTTATAATTTCAATTTCATGCCTATTACTTCAAAACCTTAAAATATTAATTTTTGAACTGAAGAGTTCGATGAGTATATACCATTGAAGTCGCATCATGCATCTGTTATGATGCAAGAAAAGGCTCTGGAGAAGGCTTGATGCAGGTAAAGACTCTGGAGGAGCAGAAAAATCTGGAAGTCTACAGAGAGAAACTGGTGAAGGCAATTTAACTGGCCAACATCTCTCACGTAAAATGTCAGTACAAAAGAGCCTTATCGAAAAAGACTGTGAATGCAATTCAAGAACGAGTACATGCAATGACAAAATACTCAACAAGGAGAAAATTTTCCATCGGTAAATAACATCCAAAAACTACTTTAATTGCATGAAACACAACTTCAAAAAATCAACACCAACTAAGAGGCCCAACAGATGAACGTGGACAATGAAAGCGAGCAAATTGCAGCCTCAAACATGTCGACTCTCGATCATGTTCATCAAAACAATAACCTAGCAAAGCATCCAATGCGGTCGCAGCCTGGCTAGGTGTAATAAAATCAACAAAGTATAACACAAACGAATCTTCTCTAGGAAGCTTAGAATCCTTAGCCACAAGTCTCACCTCTTGGAAACCTACAAATCGACGAAATATATTAGAGACTTCACTTCGTGTACAGTTGGTTGGAAAGCCTTCACAAACAATGTGTTTGATGCATCAGGAAGAAGAGGATTTTCTACCCTCCCACTACCATATCCAATTATTTGACTATCCATTCCTATATGAGATGGCATGTGTGGATCATCAACTGCATGGCCACATATTCCCCCCACCAATGGGCCTTACAGATTCAACAATAGCATAAGAAGAGAAGCCCTAGATGTTTTATTTTCTTTACGGCTTGGCTCGTGAAAAAAATTGATGGATATTAGAGGTACGTAGATTCGCGCCAGCAGGTACTAGTGCCTCCAACACCCGCTCTGTTGAAGCGCCCTCACCCCGAGTAATGTCAATATGCCAAGTCCTCCAGAAATACTTGGTTACTACCCACCAAATGAAGATAGAACAGTAGTTGGTGTCATCAAAGATGCAGGGTCCATCAATTCATCTAACGATTCCTATTGCAGGAAGTATGAGAACTGAAGGAATCTTCATATGGGTGAGGAGGCCTGCAGGTGAGGTTTCATGGGAGGAAGATCTGATGGGGAGGCTTGCAGGTAGATTTCACGAGAGAAATGTCTCTACAGGAAGCAGAGTTGGCCGCAAAAGGAAGACCGGTGACTGGAAAGGCTATAGGAGGGAATTTCGGAGGCAGAAAAGGTTGTTGGAGAAAATTCTGGTGGTGGGGCCTACAGGGAAAGAAAGTTTCCAGTGAAAAATCTGAAAAGAGGTGGAAGAAAGAATCTGCAGCACGGCAAAATTATTAGCTACAGAGAATAGGAAGTTTTCGGCGAAAGAAGACTCTAGGATTTGCTTCAAGGCTTTGATACCAATTGAAATTCACAATAATGTGGAATGATATCATTGATATGAAATGGGGCTATAAATAACCCTTATATGAATTCTAGAATAGGAACGATAATAAAAAGAAAATAACAGAAAGGAAAGGTATAATACAAATATCTTCAATTAATCAATTCATATTAATTACTTGGACATAAAAAAAATAAAATTAGCATAAAATATGAAAGAAAATAATTTCAATCAAAAGAAATAAATTTAATCATCATATATTTTAGCAAGAATAAATTATTTCTTAATATAACTTCTAACATATAGCATTTCACCATCAAAGTTCACGAGAGCTTTGCTCTTTTTTCAAGAATAGTGTATATAACAAGATGTGCTAGGAGTGGATAATTTCTAGTATTGAAATAGAAATATTGTGACCTAACATTGTGTGCTAGAAGTAATCAGCTTCTCATGTTGAAGTAAAAATGTTGAGTGGAAACTCTGCCCAAAAATAAAATAACACTTTCTATTGTTTTTGAATAATGATGGTACAAGATAGTTCCTCGACTCGACCTATTCCTGGAGTGAAGGATAATAGTTATGGTGACAAGCTCTAGTGAGAATCCTAGTACTAGATTGGGCCAAGCGAGGAAGTGGGTCAGATGGCTGAGCCATGTAAATATCGATTGTGTCGTATAACTTAGATTTACTTTCTATGAATATTTATTTATCTTGTCATTTATATTCCCACATTCTTGTAATACATGCAATATAAACTCTTTTAACTAGTATAGAGTAGAAAAAAATTATTTGTGCACCAAAGGTATATGCTTTAAATATAAACAGATGTATCAGTTCAGTATCATATCATTATTCAAATCCTGGTTTTTGTAAGAAACAGTTTTATGAGTTTTGATAGTGTCATTGATACCGTTCTAGGGCTCCTAGAAGGTTTTTAGGAAGTGGTTTTAGCGGGGAGGTGGGTGGGAAATGGTACGCGTGGGAAGATAGGGGTGATCAATAGCATTTGGAAAGGGGTGGAGGGCTAAATCTACTATTAGAGAGCAGATTGGATGTTGTCGGCAGCTATCTAGACTGAGAACAGCAGATCGAACAACAAAATGTTGAGATATGGATGGCAAAAAGGTTCCACCAACCTATTGTTGAGCAAGAAAAAGACACGCCACTTGCAAAAGAAAGATGATATAGCATCTAGAGAGTAGGAATAAGAGAAAATTCTCTCATAATTCATAAACTCAAAAACTGAAAAAATCTAGACAACTCTACTAAAGCATATACAAAAATGCCCAAGTAAAAATAATCTAATTACAAAATCAAAAAAAAAGAAAAAGAAATATGTAATAAACAGAAAAGGTAAAGAAAATCACTATAATTAAAATTGGATTTCCACTCCGGACAAGATATCCTCCCACGATTGTGGATGGTCTTGCGATCACGCATATATGGCTTAAGCATTCGCGTCACTCTCCCCGAATAAGATATGCTTCACCATCATCTCTAGAAAATTCTAGAATCAATCAACCACCACCATATAAACTCATCTCTTTATTGTGTCTGAGACAGTTCAACTACAAAATTTATACTCGTGCTCATACCCTGTAACTCTAAACGCATAAATCATTCCAAAGTAAGTCCTGAAAAAATAAATAACTATTTTTCTTTGGCACAAAAAGAATTGAAGCTACATCTATATAGTATTCTCACAAACTAGAGCTCTAATCATCAAACGTGAAACATGCTTATGCAATGTATCATACTCGGCTGGTCGCATCTCATAGTCGAGTTGGTTTGGCAAAAGAAATTCTAGAATGAGTCAAATGGCATGTTAAATCTCTTTCAATCATAGCACCTAAGAGGTAAATTATCAGTCAAAACATCTGACAACTCTCTCAACAAGCGTTGGCCTTTTTTGGGTATCAATTCTTCGAACTCACTATCTTCTAGGACAAATAATGTTAATTATGTTGGAGTCTCTCTCATGGGCTCAAATTGAATCATTAGCATCTCTTCCTCGCCGATTGCAAGTTGATACTCCTCTTTAACATATTCATCCAATCCTATGTCGTTGTTTATTTGTTCAACTGCACTCTTCTTAATAAAAATATCATTCTCATGTTTGGGCAATCTTATGTAATGTGCCCAAAACAGTGAAACTTATAACACTTCTTGGTTGGGACATATCTAGGAGTGCTGGTGCGCTCCATATTTTCTCCACTCTGGATTGGCTTCTCCTCTAACGGGGTTAGCTTGGGTGCTCCACTAGCTGCACTCTTGTTGCATAATCCTAGGATTGAATTCTGCCTATAAAATATGTGGATCACCAGGTGATGTTACTGTTTCTCCAACTTCAAAGCTAAAGTTTGTTCACCAAGTAAGGACCAAGACGATTGAAGATGCACCACATTATTAATAGAGTGCCTCAATAATCCAAGATACCTCGCCATTGTATGCTCCTCTAATTTCACCAACTAATATTTCAGTAGAAGCTGATCAAATTTTGTTGTGGACTCCACCAAAAAATTAACTGGCGTAGGTGGTGGAGTTTACTGAACATATCATGTCAGTAGTGCAGGGAAAGGTATTGGTATTGTGTTTCCCTTGTCATCTTATATATCGGATGATGATTTTGTTTTTTCGCTCGCGTTGGCGAAGACATTTCAAGTTCACCCGCCATAAAAAAGCATTCTTCCTTAACTTAATTATGGCTAACTCGACACTTTTGTTAAGTGGAACGTCCATATACTCAAATAACAATTTCGCTATCTGAAGTAACTCAATGAAAGCATATGGATCCATGATATGGTAAGTCAGTTTTATGGTAAGCCAATCTTTAATCCAACATCCTAGACTCACCTCCAATATTTTATACCAAATTGGTGGGATATGGGTTCTTCATTACTAAAAATTGTCTGGTGAAAGGGATTCGCCTCCTCTAGATCTAACAAGTCATTGTTGTTGCTATAAGTGATCTCACTGGATTGTCTCCTCTCAAGCTTCTATTATAGTTGAAAAATTTCTCATTGTATATATAAACACCCCATTGAGGATTGTTTCATTTTCTCTTAAGGAAGGTTTCGACAGGTGTAGGGTTGCAAATAAAAAGGTTGGTCGAGGTTTAAGATTTTAAATTAAGGTTAGGGTTAGGTGAATGTAGGTTTTTTTTTTTTTTTTTGGGTGTTTTATGTTAGAATGTATAGATTCTTAGTTTAGGTACAGGTTAGATAAATCCTTAAAAAATTAGAATTTTTCAAGCTCCAATACCAAATGATGCCGTTCTAGGGCTCCTGGAAGGTGTTTGGGAATGGCCATAGTGGGGAGGAGGTTGGGGAATCGTACGAGGAGGATAAAGCGACTGATGGTGTTTGGAAGGGTATATGAGGCTAAATCTGCTACTAGATGGCTGATTTGACGTGATTGATGGCTATTTGAACTAAGAACAGCAGGTCGAACGACAAAACGACGAGATAAGGGTGGCGATGAAGTTCCACCACCTATTCCTAAGCAATAGATAGATACTAGGGGTGTAAAAGAGCCGAGCTTGAGCAATCCCAATGTTTGCTCTTGTCCGGCAAATTCAATTTTTGGTTTATTCGTGCTTAGCGCATTCAAAATGGCTCGTGAATAACATGTTTGTGTTCTGCTCGATTCAAACTTGTTTATTCAAATTAAGCTCTTGTTCAGCTCAAACTTTAACTTGAATTAAAATTTTAATGATTAATTTTTTATTTTAAAACATTTTCAAAATAACGTAAAATATAATAATATCTACTTCACCGAATTGACGTGAAGTTTAAAGTTTCAGCTTTGTTTTTACATTTATAATGGTTGATATTCTCATTACTCTCGAGGTCCCGATGTGGGACTAAACCTAATGCAGAATTGGGGCGGGCAGATTCAGAATTTTAGGACCATTTACATACATACTACCAAATTCTTATGTATTTATATATGTAACACTATCATCAATGTAGTAGGTGGGCCGCGCAGACTTTATTGCAAAAATCTAGGGACATTCACATCCACGCCGCACCATTTTGTGTATTTACATATATAAAATCTAAAATTTCTTTTTTAAAATTTTGTTACATACATACCACCAAATAATTATGTATTTACATATCTAACATCTAAATTTTCTTTTTTAAGAATATGAGGGGCACTTACATACCTACCACCCAATTCTAATGCATTTACATATCTAACATCTTAATTTAAAAAAAAAATGTGAGAGGCACTTACATGCATACCACCCAATTCATATGTATTTACATACCTAATATCAAAATTTTCTTTTTTACATTTAAATAAATCAAATTTTTGATATAGTATCAAATATTTCATCATTATTTTAATTTTTAAATATTATTTCTATTTTATTTAATTAATTCGAGCTACAAAGAGTCGAACACGATCGAACAAAATTTTGTTCGTATTTAGCTCGTTTATAAATAGAGCACACAAAAAATATTTATGTTAGGCTCATTTTTTTTAACAAACGAATCGAACACAAGCTACCTAGCAAGCCGATCCTGCATCCGCATCTATTAAGGATCCCAAAACGCCACTTCGGGATAAGCCACCCGAACACGCGAACCAAACGGTGTGGTGACGTTTTCAAAACGCCGCCTGCACCAACAAACAGCCCAAAATAGACCCTAAGTCTCTATAATTGTGAATACTTAATGTATATCTAATTTGGGCATTAATTTTATTATTTCTTAAATCTGCACATTGAAATAATTGATGTATTACTTGAATTTAATGTGTCATGTTTATTTCCACTGAATTGCATTGGATTGAGAGGCCTTTGAGTTGGGAATGATTCTCAAAAACAAAAATCCTTGAATGTAACTTCACACCAAATTCAAACCCCCCTACTCTTATAGGTGCAAGATATGGAGTTGACCCAAATCACAATAAAAATTATTACTGAAATTCAATAGGGTTACAAACAAAGACTCTTCACAATAGAAAAACAACACAAACATAAAAGACACTTTAGGGCAATGGCGAAGGTGGTGGATGGCGGTTGGACAGCAGGTGGGTTTCGAATTGGAAGGTTGTGGCAGTAGTTGGAGGGCTGTGGGGGAGTTGCTGCAACAGGATAGAGGGTAGGAGAGGGATGTGGCAGCAAGTAGAGGTGCTTGGAGGGGTTGGTGGCAGCAGGTAGAGGTTCTTGGAGGGGTTGGCGGCGTCAAGTTCTAGTGCAGGCGGGACTGGGGGTAGCATATGTGGTAGTTGAAAGGGTTGGCGGCAGCAGGTTTGGGGAAGGGGCTCGCGGCAGCAGGGACAATAAAGGGAGGAGAACAGGGGGCTGGCAGCAAGGGAGAACGGCAGTGAGCAATGAAAGAAAGGATGCAAACCACCTCGAGACAAGTTACAGCCAGAGGACCTCTCGCCATGGGATACAGCTCTGGAAAGTAAAATAGAACGTCGGAGGTTGTCCTGACAGAAACTTTAAAGGAAAAACTAACCCTAATAAAATAAAACAACATATATATGGTAGTACATAAATAAGAGGGATAAGACCCCTCCCCTTAGACGGCAAACCTAACCTAGACTGAAGGGTTGGCTAGTCCCCTTATGGCTCTCCCCGGGTGATACCCGCGTCAGTGCATTTGACTTTTCTTTCTTCTACCAATTTATCATAAGCATAAACTTTGATTTTTGCGATGGCAATCAATTGCAGCAATGGTTAATATGACATTTCATTGAAACCTGTAATGTTCTTTGCAGAAATTATAAAAGCCACAACCACGGAAACTCTAGGGGCTCTTTTCCACACTCAAAAAATTTCCTCTAAATATATATTCATGGTCCTAACCGCTATTCAATATTCTACACTTCCTACCATCTCATATGAATAAATCACTCCATCTCTGCACAATGCATTGGATATAAATTAATATTTCCCTAAATTGATTGAATGTAAATACTGGAGTTGATTGGATGTAAATTATAAGATCAATACTTTCAAGAAAGTTGATTGAATGTAAAATAATATTTCTTTAAAATGACAAGTCTAGCTCATGCAAGCTCTCTTAGAGTAGCAACAAAACTTACTTGAGCTGATGCCCCATTCATATCTTCATCCTTGATTATGTAATCATCAGGATTTATAACTTCGCCATAATCATCCCATTCAGCTGAATTCTCAAAATAAGGGAACATTGGAGCAACAGAAGTTGCTGGAGGAACAAACCCATCTATGAAGATATCCCGAAATCCACCAACACGTGAGGCAGTAACTGGCACATATATAATAGAAACAACAATAGCAGTTAGTTCTGCAAGGTAAAGCATCCATCACAAGCATATACATGCATACATGCATGTATGTATGTTTATATATATATATATATATATATATATATATATGTAAAAAGCCCATACTGGATTTTATAGAAAAAGAAAAGGGAGAACAACACAGTGTGCTAGGAAAAATCTAAAAAGTAGGATCCTTCCCCGTTATACAACGCGCTCAAAAGCTCCAAAGATAGTTACATGTATACCCAAAAAATAGATTAAAGAAAGAAACTGAAGTAAAATAAGAAGAAAAGTAAGTAAAAGAAGAGAAATGTGGTATAACAAAATTTAAAATAATCATCTGAAGAGGCTATTCCTCAGCAGGAGTAGCCAAACTGCAAAGATATGAGGATTAATAGAGCAAAAGATCCTCCCCCAAAACCAGAAACCAAAGTCCTTTAGGGATGAAAGGAGACCGTAAGCCATATCATGGTGTTAAACATCTGACAAAAAGAAGATTCAAAGAGTTTCCCCTTACAAGTATATTAAGCTCATTGGGAGGCACCAAACCAGTAGAGACACCTAAAAAATCACGTTTAGCAAACCAATCCAGGTGCATTTCCCTCCCTGTATATAAAATTTCATATGACCTGAAAGTCATGAGAAGCTAAAAATTGTCAAATCTTATTAAGACAAATAATTAAATTTCAATGAGGCTCTTGTTTTCTAGTAATGAAATCCAGAAAAACAGAAGAATCCGACTCAATAAAAATTGTATGCCAACTAAAAGTAACAACAACATTTAGAGCCAGAAATATTGCCCAACCCTTCGCTTCAGTAGGAGTTAAAGCTCAGACGGTAGAAGAAAAATAGAAGAGGCACTTGTCAAAATGATTTCTGAAAATAGCCCCAACACCGGCCGTGTAATTTTTTCAACTTCCATCAACATTAATTTTGATTCAGCCAGGGGGAGGGAGCTGTCAATATATTAAAGATGGCCTCCAGCCCTCCTTAGGCAAAGATCTTGGCAGTAATCATATATATTTAGAAGCCTTTGCATGGTAGGCAAGAAGGTAAGAAATAGTGGAGAAAGGGGAAGAGGAAGAGAGCTCATGTTTCACATTGTTTCTAGCACACCAAATAAAGCACAAAGTTAAATAAGAAATGAGATGCATTGTTGTGTCCGATGAACCACAAGATTGCCAAGCAAGTAAGCAATTTTCCATATTATGCCAAGTAAAACTTTTCAAACCAAAAATCCTTCCCAAACTATGTCATATCTCCCTAGCAAAGGGACAAAAGAAATATAAATGTGAAGCACTTTCTTGGGAGCATTTACACAAACAACATTGTAAGGCCAACCTTATGCCTTTGACTTTGAAGATGTCATCAAAAGACAACAATTGTAAAAAATTCCTCCATAAAAAAACATAAATAGATGGGAGAGATTTTTATGCCAGATTTCAGGACCCCATTTCCATTTATCAAAATGATGCAACTTATCGTAAATTATTTTAGAGATGGAGACTTTTTGGCTTAATTTCCAACGAGGCTTGTCTTTAGCATTATTGCATATAGGAATCATAGAGATTTGTGGGGATGTGTTACCTACCAATTCACGTAAAAGTGACAAATTCCATTGCCCTTCAACAACATCAGAAACTGATATATGAGGATGAAAAGAGGTAAGAGGAGAATTATCCAAGAAATCAACCCCCCAATTATCATGCCAAAAGAAAATATTGTCATCGCCAATTTCCCAAAAAATGAAATTATTAACCTCACTTCTTCCCTTAAAATCGCCTTCCAGATTTTAGAATCACCAATTTTCCATTGAACAGTAGAAGGAAGGTTAGCTAGTCAATGTTTATGTCATAAAAATTGAGCCTAAAGAGAACTTCCTTCATGAAATTTAAACTAGAGTTTGAATTTATTTATACAGCAAATTGATTAAAACTTTTGAAATCGAGTCCACCAAAAGCTTTAGGTTTACAAACCATATGCCAACTAGCCCAGATTTTCCTGAAGGTAGTACCCGCCCATAAGAACTTATTAAAAATCCTTTCCAAAGTAATTTGTGTATTTTTCTTCAAATTCGGCACCTGTAAAGCATAAAGAGGAATGTTATGTAAAACACTATAAATGAGAGTAAGTCTTCCCCCATTAGAAAAAAAAATATTCCTCCAGTCCCGAATTATAATTTTTATTTTTTCAACAACAGCATCCATTTGGATTTGTCAAGTCTGTGAAATTGACGGACCAATTGATAATGTTTTGCTTTAGTGCTTTCCCAAAGTAGAGATGACATTTGGTTTTGTTGAAAATGAGGCCAGAAGNAGTATGTATGTGTCCATAAACAGCTCGTGTTTTGTTCGTTTAGTAAGTCGTGTTTGATCTATTCGCTAGGAAAATGAGTTGAACATGAAAAAAGATTTGTTCGTGCATGTTCGGCTCGTTTTGGCTTGAAATAATTAAATTATATATAATAACTATTATTTTTAAATAATTTAATTGATTATAAGGTTATAAAAATTTATAATCAATTAAAATTACTAATNGTGCGTGTTCGGCTCGTTTTGGCTTGAAATAATTAAATTATATATATAACTATTATTTTTAAATAATTTAATTGATTATAAGGTTATAAAAATTTATAATCAATTAAAATTACTAATTAAAAATAAAAAATAAGTTAAATTCTATTTAAATGAATGTAATAATTTAAATAATAAGATTTAAATCTCGTTCTATTTTTAACTTTCTACGGCTGTGTGACTAGAATTGTCAAAATGACTCGTTGTTTGCGAACAAATTATGTTCGGCTCGATAAACAAATGAGCCAAACACGAAACTTTTTGAGCTCGATATATAAACGACTCAAATAAAAATAATAATATTTTTTAATGAGCCAAACACGAGCCAAGTCCGGGCTCTTTCAAGCTCAGCTCGTTTACACCTATAACGGCCATGTGAGTAGGTTTGCCAAAGTGACTATTTGTTCACAAAGAACTTGTGCTCCCGAACACAAAAAATTTGTGTTCGAAATATGAATGAGTTGAACAAGAATAAAGATATTTTTTAACGAGCCGAACACTAGACTGAACTCGTTTACATCCCTACACGTATATTTGTCCCAGCTAGTTTTTATTTGATTATTTTTGGTGGCCGAACTACTTTTCGTCGTTTACGTCGAATTAGTGGGTTGAATTTGTGGGTCTCATAATCATGCAGGCGTGGAGAATGTGCGCATTAGCATGGCGTCTCACTTCACATGGGCATTCACTGATTCACACACCACACAATTCTTAGATATTTACAGATTTAACTTCTAAACAATCATATTTACATGCATACCCCCTTAGTTTTTGACATCACATCACAAATATCAATATCACTACCTCTTAGTGCATGAAATTTTAACACCATAATGTTATAAATAGACATCTCTATGTTTTATGGTCGTAAAACTAAAATGGTGGGTACTTTTCATACCAAAATTCAATTTGCATTCATCGAGCACACTTTTTTGCATTACATAAATGAATTGAGAGGCGTACTTTGTATGCATTGGGTTTCTTTATTTTATTTTATTTTTATTTTTAAGGAGTTTTATATTCTATGTTCACTTTTAAAAAAGGCATGCCTCCAATGATTCCATAGTTGTACTCATGTCATTGTTGCCATTATTGTTTATTTGCCATTTTACGGGAAAAAAAATTGTGTACTTATGACATACACAAAGCTGTGTAAGTTAGTAACCTACAAATATATTACAAGGAGAGTATTGGGAGGTTATAACTGCGTTATACCCCATATAGCTTCCTTGTACTCTACTTGTACCTTCTAATAAGTTATGCGCTTTTGTTTTCATATATTAAGGAGATTACATGAGATATAAACCAGATATAACCCCCTATTACTCTCCATGTAGTCTATTTGTAGATTACAAACACGCAAATTTTTTCCCTTTTTTGCGACTGAATTCCTAGATCAGTTTCTCTCTCTTTTTTTTTTCCTTTTTTTTTTTTGGAAAAAAAAAATTATAACAGAATATTTTGATGTATTTTACTTTACGGGCTATATTGTTACCACATATATTTAATTGTATATTTCTCATATATCTCGTAATACAAATAAATATAAGTTTGTAAATAGATTGTATAATTAGATTGTTAGACATTATTATAACTTTTTTCACAATAATTCAATTTTTCAATGTTGATAAATTCGAAATGCTGTTTAATAATTTAGATATTCGATTTTCTCATTCACAAATTAGAGGCTTTTGGTAAATTTAATTCCCATTACTTTTTGTACTATTCTTCCATATGTCCATTTCTTCTTCTTTTTTTTTCTCTTGGTGACTGATATTTCATTATACTTTATAATTTAGAGCTCAACAGTATCATGTTCTTCTATTAATTGAATTATTATTTTATTCTAAGCTTCTATGCATTATATCTCGTGAATGGCTATTGCATTGTCATCTATATGGAAATTTCACTCTATTTTCATTTTTTTTTAATTTAAATAACGAAATTTTACACAGTAAATAAATAAATAAACATCCCTTTCATATATTTTTGAGCTGTCATAAGTCAATTTTTAAGCTCAAAATCATAAAAACTACCAAGTAGAAATAATAAATTTTAAGATACTTTCACATGTATATATCAAAACTACTTCTCAATATTGCAGAAAAAAATATATATATTAGGACAAAGTCCAAGCCTAAATGCAGTCGTACCTATTGCGGAAACCAAGAGTCCAGTACTACTCTCTCTTAATTGCCCTTTGTAATGTAGGGTTTAGTAGTAATCATTCTCTAGAAGCTAATTAATGATAATAAAGGTTTACCAAAAGCCAAATTCACTCTAATCATCAACTAAAACAGTTTTTAGGGCCAAAAAACCTTAAAAAACTTCACCTAAACAGCTCAAATTAATCAAATGTTTAAAACAGTTTCTGCATATGCTCTATTGGATTCACATATGTAGTTAACTCACAAAGCTACAAAGAGGCATCTTTCACAACAATATAAGATTCAGATCTCAAATGCTTATGTGGGGCTGGATTGAAACATCAAAGAACAAAATAAACTATCAAGTTCTGTAACAAAATTGGCATTAAAATGTAANGTCAAACAAAAATAATAATATTTTTTAATGAGCCAAACATGAGCCGAGTTCAAGCTCTTTCAAGCTCAGCTCGTTTACACCTCTAACGGCCACATGAGTAGGTTCATCAAAGTGACTCTTCACGAAAAACTTGTGCTCCCAAACACAAAAAATTTGTGTTTGAAATATGAATGAGTTGAACACGAATAAAAGTATTTTTTAACGAGCCGAACATTAATTGAGACTGAAGTCGTTCACATCCCTACACGTATATTTGTCCCAGCTAGTTTTTATTTGATTATTTTTGGTGGCCGAACTACTTTTTGTCGTTTACGTCGAATTAGTGGGTTGAATAAGTGGGTCTCATAATCATGCAGGCGTGGAGAATGTGCGCTTTAGCATGGCGTCTCACTTCACATGCCCATTCACTGATTCACACTACCACACAATTCTTAGATATTTACAGATTTAACTTCTAAACAATCATATTTACATGCATACCCCCCTTAGTTTTTGACATCACATCACAAATATCAATATCACTACCTCTTATTGCATGAAATTTTAACACCATAATGTTATAAATACACACCTCTATGTTTTATGGTTGTAAAGCTAAAATGGTGGGTACTTTTCATACCAAAATTCAATTTGCATTCATTGAGCACACTTTTTTGCATTGCATAAATGAATTGAGAGGCGTACTTTGTATGCATTGGGTTTCTTTATTTTATTTTATTTTTATTTTTAAGGAGTTTTATATTCTATGTTCACTTTTTTAAAAAGGCATGCCTCCAATGATTCCATAGTAGTACTCAGGTCATTGTTGCCATTATTGTTTACTTGTCTTTTTGCGGGAAAAAAAATTGTGTACGTAAGACATATACAGAGCTGCGTACGTTAGTCACCTACAAATAGGTTACAGGGAGATTATTGGGAGGTTATAACTGCATTATACCTCATGTAACCTCTCTGTAACATACGTGTACCATCTAATAAGTTCTGCGCTTATGTTTTTATAGATTTGTGGGTTACAGTAGGTTATAGGGAGGTTACATGGGGTATAACGCGGATATAACCCCCAATACTCTCCCCGTAACCTATTGGTAGGTTACAGACACAAATTATTTTCCCTTTTTGCGATTGAATTCCTTGATCATTTTCTCTTTCTTTTCTTTTTTTTTGAAAAAAAAAATCACCAGAATATTTTGATGTATTTTACTTTAGGGGACGTATATTTAATTGTATATTTCTCATATTATCTCTTAATACAATTAAATATAAGTTTGTAAATAGATGATATAATTAGATTGTTAGATATTATTATAATTTTTTTTTACAATAATTCAAGTTTTCAATGTTGATAATTTTTTTACAATAATTCAAGTTTTCAATGTTGATAAATTCGAAATGTTGTTTAATAATTTAGATATTTGATTTAAGCGATAAAATGGGATGTGATTTCATGTATGTTTGGGGCAGCTACAGCTTATTGAATAATCTGCTGATAAGCTGATTAAAAATAATTTACTAATAAGCTAACTGTTGTGACTATTACAAATTTTTATTTTTTTTGGAAAAACGAAACTGCTCCTATAAAACTGTCTCCATACCTAGATAGGCGCAGTGTAAAAACGTTATTTTCAGTGTTTTGAAATCGCATAAGCTCCCAAAACACTGTTTACCCTAACATGATAGGTGCGTTTTCAAAACGCATAAGCTAGCTTATCTCATTGCGCAGTTTTATCGGTTGAAAATTGAAGATTAGTTTTATAATCAGCTTATTCTCAAATTAATGTAATATATGAGGATTTTTAACAAAATCACTATTATACACATTTAAAAATAAGTTAAATTATTTTGAGACTTATACTGATAAAAATTTAAATAGATTTTTTTTAACAATTTTTTAATCTTTTATTGTTTGTCCCTCATTTAAAAAAAAATTAATTAGATGTACAATTCCATCTTCTTTTTTTCCCCTCCTAGAAATGGAATGCTGAATTGAATATCTTTGTTCGATTTCCTCATTCAAAAATTAGTGGCTTTTGGTAAATTTAATTCCTATTACTTTTGTACTATTCTTCCATATGTCAATTTCTTTTTTTTCCTCTTTGTGATTGATATTTCATTATACTTTATAATTTACAGCTCAACAGTACCATGTTATTCTATTAATTGAATTATTATTTTATATGCATTATATCTCATAAATGGCTATTGCATTGTCATCTATATGGAATTTTCACTCTATTTTCAATTTTTTTTATTTAAATAACGAAAATTTACACAGTAAATAAATAAATAAACATCCCTTTCATATATTTATGAGCGAATAAGTCAATTTTTAAGCTCAAAATCATAGAAACTACCAAGTAGAAGTAATAAATTTTAAAAGACTTTCACATGTATATATCAAAACTACTTCTCAATATTGCAGAAAAGAACATATATATTAGGACAAAGTCCAAGCCTAAATGCAGTAGTACCTATTGCGGAAACCAAGGGTCCAGTACTACTCTCTCTTAATTGCCCTTTGTAATGTAGTGTTTAGTAGTAATCATTATCTCTAGAAGCTAATTAATGATAATAAAGGTTCACCAAAAGCCAAATTCACTCTAATCATCAACTAAAACAGTTTTTAGGGCCAAAAAACCTTAAAAAACTTCACCTAAACAGCTCAAATTAATCAAATGTTTAAAACAGTTTCTGCATATGCTCTATTGGATTCACATGTGTAGTTAACTCACAAAGCTACAAAGAGGCATGTTTCACAACTATATAAGATTCAGATCTCAAACCCTTATGGGGGGCTGGATTGAAACATCAAAGAACAAAATAAACTATCAAGTTCTGTAACAAAATTGGCATTAAAATGTAATATATTAGCTTAAATATTTGTTGCTGATTTGTATACAGTAGATGGTGATCTGCAGACCTCTACAAACTCGAGGTTTTCATTAAAAAACATGAAATTTTAGGGCAGAAAGGCTTACTTTTCAAATGCTGGCTATCTAGAGCAAGTAAAACTGAGAATAAAGAAGATCTCTTATCTGGTAGTATTCTTCGGTTAAAGGGCCTTCGATGAGCACATGCTGGGCACCAGTGCCACCCTGCAAATACCAAGATGTAAAATCACAAAACTGATTACTTTTGATACTCTGCAATTTTAAAAAAAAAAGGAGAAATCTTTTAGAAAGCATATCAGAAGAATACCTTCTGAGAGGAATCACTGATCTTCCGTAGTGTTACATACTCGCCANATGTAAAATCACAAAACTGATTACTTTTGATACTCTGCAATTTTTTAAAAAAAAAGGAGAAATATTTTAGAAAGCATATCAGAAGAATACCTTCTGAGAGGAATCACTGATCTTCCGTAGTGTTACGTACTCGCCACAACGTAAAGCACCTCCTGCAAATTCTACCTGAATAAAGGTGCCATTGGAGTTACCACATCATATCTCAGACTAGCTTATAGCATTTAAGAAATGGGAAATTAACATACGCAGCACACAATTCTTCCGTATTTACATATCTCACACAAAATATCATATTCACATAAATAGCACTTGGTGCTTTAAACCTATGCATGAAAATGTGCCTTAAATCCTCCCTTATAAAATATCATATTTACATACTCANAAAATTAACATACGCAGCACACAATTCTTCCGTATTTACATATCTGACACAAAATATCATATTCACATAAATAGCACTTGGTGCTTTAAACCTATGCACGAAAATGTGCCTTAAATCCTCCCTTATAAAATATCATATTTACATACTCATCTCATGCCTTAAATCCTCCCTTTACCAAATCCTCTCCTTCCTATTTGGACTGAATTTCATATTCTTGCTTATCCCTCCCACTCTCCTTAATTATTACATATTTCTCTACATACCTAGTTTAGCCCCTACTTCCATGCATCAGCGCATTTGAGCGCCCCTTCTACCACTTTCAGGGTCCTGCCCACTGACCTACGCTGCTGCCAACCTTCCAGTCCAGCGCCCCACCTTCCCCGAGCATCATTAGGCCCTTTCAGCAAACTTGTTGAACCCCAACGTCACGCCAATAGTTACCTCCATCTGCCGAATCAACCGCAGTTACTCGAGAGGGTTGTTTCTATCTGTTATTTATTTACGTTTGTTTTTATTTTCTACAATTCACATTATTATTATCTATATGTTGTTACTGTAATGTCGTCCTTACACCCCTTTTGAAAATCAATAGTAAAATTGTGTGTCGATTGTGTCATGGTTTGGGTTAACTCCGGTATCATGTCGATATTTGTTTTCTCCCTTCGAGGGCCGCATTTGATGATTTGGTGGTGCTCCGGCTGTATCCGAGGGTTTGGGTGGTGCTCCAGCCGTGTCTCTCTCAAGGTGATGATTATCATTCATATCCCCTTCCCCATCCTCCCCTCGTCGCTCTATGTCACCCTCTAATGATGCAAACACCCCTGAACAGCCAACGTTTTCGCTGCATTTTTTTTCCAATTCCAGTCACATGTCCTCACCGCCGCCGTCCAAAACAGTCATCCTCTTGTTGTCCCACAGTTCCGTGCATTCCCCGCCATTATCACTGACATTCCCCTCGCTACCAGCACCCGGAACAGTGCTTGTTTGCTATTCACCTGCAGTTCCAGCCCCTATTTCTCTCATTCCNTTGCATTCCCCGCCATTATCACTGACATTCCCATTCCACTCGCTACCAGCACCCGGAACAGTGCTTGTTTGCTATTCACCTGCAGTTCCAGCCCCTATTTCTCTCATTCCAGCTCCTATTTCTCTCATTCCAGCTCACTAACATTGCCACAACTCCTTCGCTTCGCTGCCGCCATCCTCCTCCCTTATTGTCGCAGCTGTAACAGCCTCTCCCAACCACTTCCTCATTGTCCAACACCCTCTTTCTTCCTACTCACCCTAAAACAGCAACCACACTTGCCATTCCTGCAGCTTCACATCTCCCCCCACACGATTTTCCACAAACATTTGCCGCCGCCATGCCTTATAGCCCTTCCCCCACCCATTGCTACCTCTCAAGAGGGTCAAACCCTCGCTGCTCACCTCACCACCCCAAGTTCCACTTTAATTTGAGTGTTTCTGTCGTGTTTGTTGCTATTTCAGATTTATAGGTGTCGTGTTGTACTTTCCCTATCAAATGTGTTAATTGTAACTGCTTATTTGCTTTTAATAATAATATTTGTTTTTCTTGTTGTGGTTTGGTTTAAATCCGGTATCACTAAGAGGGCTCCCATGTGAGCACGCTTAACTTCAATATTTCTGACAAAATTCTACCGTTACACCAACAGGCGCCTCGATGTTTAAGAGTTCAGCTTCATCCTACTTAAGGGGTTTCACACAGTATGTGNCCTAATTTGAGTGTTTCTGTCGTGTTTGTTGCTATTTCAGATTTACAGGTGTCGTGTTGTACTTTACCTATCAAATGTGTTAATTGTAACTGCTTATTTGCTTTTAATAATAATATTTATTTTTCTTGTTGTGGTTTGGTTTAAATCCGGTATCACCAAGACGGCTCCCATGTGAGCACGCTTAACTTCAATATTTCTGACAAAATTCTACTGTTACACCAACAGGCGCCTCGATGTTTAAGAGTTCAGCTTCATCCTACTTAAGGGGTTTCACACAGTATGTGGTAGGTAAACTTATCTGACNTGAGATCTCCCACAAGAACAGATTTGTGGGTAGGAGGGGTTGATGATACAGGAAATAAGGTAAGCATGTCATTGGTCTTCCCTACTTCCGCGTCAATCCAGGATATCTCATAGTCACCAAGCTGTAATTAGCTCAAAAAAAAATTTACTTCCATTAAATTGAATGGAATCAACTAGAGTTAGCTGTTTACAGAGCACAAAACCAGAAATGACTCATTTTAGAGTATATTATTAACATACACCCAAATGCAAAGAACATTAGTAATTTCACTCCCAGTATAAGGTGCAGTAGAGAGAGAAAAGATGGAGAAAAGGGGAGAATAATACCAAGCATCATCATATCTCAATATCTACAAATGCAATTTCAAAATCATCTGTTTGAATGATTAGACGAAAGTTTCCCACAGCCTGTTCGGCATTGTTTTTTTTATTTTTTTGGCTTTAGAAAACTGCTTAAAGAGATAGCAAGATATGTTGGTAAAGTTATTTTTATTCAATTAAAGAAAAAATTGATTATTTCATAAAATATATATTATTTTTAAACATTTATAGGTTAAAAAAATTCCTAAAATTATATTTTGAATATAGCTCTATTTTTAAAATTTTAATAATAAATAAATAGCCAAAACTAATACTGAACTTCTAGGTTGTGTTTAATTATGTTTGTTTTACATTGGCAATGTTTTTTTTCTTTTTCATTTTAGTTTTTTTAAAAATCGTAGGGGATGTTTCGTTGCAATTATATCAAATACATGAGTCTTTGAAATGCTGTATAAATTATTGAAAAACTTAAGGTTTTGATTTGTTGCAAAACAATTTCAAAACATCACCTTTTTTTATTTGATTGGCCGTAAAGTGAGACATAACTTTTGTATTGACATATTTATTTAAATATGTATTTTTGTCAAAATACATTTTTCTTAATGGGTAAAATAGCTAGGTATGTTAAACCAGAGTCATAGGGATAGTGAAGACAGCAAATAAGGCCGTCGATGTAGGTGGTGTGACTAGTGCCGATAGGGGCATGGGAAGGGGAGGACATCACAATGATACGAGGATGGATGCTGTGAAGTCATAGGAATAAAATTTTGCAATGGGCGTTGATGGTTTCAGTGACTAGTTTCAATGAAAGGACATCAGAGAGTTAGCCTTGGTTATGTTTAGGAACATGCAAGCCCCACTAACTTCTAGCATTGAATTCGGTAGCCAAGATATAATTGATGAATCTTCTACATCCATGTGGCAAAGTGAGATTATCTTCTCTCAGCATCAATCCAATAAAGTGGCTTAACTTTCCATTTTATTTGAGGAAATTGTTGATAATCTACGACTAAAGAAAGTAATTTCTTCCATTTAATTTGAATGAACATTGAATGATTTTGGTACTCACTGAGATTTCATTAAGTCTATTTGATCAGTCGACAGCTCCTGATATAGAAGACATTTTCTTTACAGAAAGAATTTCCTCTTAATGGATAGGCATTTTCCTTATGTTGGAACACTAGGGCATATTTGTGGTAATGCTTGGAGATGATAGACAAGATTTGAGGCATACAACAAATGTGTGAGGCGAAATGCGGGTGGCAAAAAATAGTAGGTGAGAGGCCAACAGCCAGTAGTTGAAGAATTGTTTGGACAGCTATAAAAGATTTTACTGGAAAGGAAAATCACCCAAAAAAAACTAGGATATTTCATAGCTCAGATATCATAAATAGAGAAAAACTGATGAAATTTTGGGTGCGCTTCATCAGGGTCANACAGCGGATAGGAACTCTGAATAGCAACTCTACGACTTCCTACGACTCCGAACAACAGTTAGGAACTCCGGACAGCAACTCTACGGCTTCCTATGACTCTGAGCAGCGGCTAGGAACTCCGTACAGGGCTCCTACGGCTTTCCTACAGTTCTCGCGGTAATTTTGAAGTCCAAACAGCACCCTACGGCTCTCCCACAGTTCTCGCAGCAATTTCGAAATTCCAAACAGCAGTTCTAAAAGTTCTCAAACCGCAATTATGTAACTCTTCAAAAGGTACCCTTAAGTCTTTCAAATAGTGACAAAACCCCTCCAACTAGGTACAATTCATTTTTCAGTCCTCTGAAATTAGGATCGCAATTGTANATAGTGACAAAACCCCTCCAACTAGGTACAATTCATTTTTCAGTCCTCTGAAATTAGGATCGCAATTGTAATTGACATAACGGCCCAAGTTCCCCTTAGAGCATGCATCTATCACCTCACTACCATTCAACGTCATAAAATAAAAATGCATATGACCTCTGCAAGCATAATATCTAAGCCGTCATAAGCAGCTAAATCAAGCACCTCCCCAACATATTCAATGAGAAATTGTCCTTTAGAAGCACTCTCTTCCAACTGTAATCCATAGTCTTTCTTTCCACAGTTAATCCACGAAAATTTGGCATATTTGTGCTTTTGGGACTGCTGATTCGAATATAGATTCCCACATAGGTAGGTTCCCTTTACACACTCAATATTAAGCATAAGGTTTAAACATTCCTCACCATAACTCGAACTGCCATCTGNCTGTAATTGACATAACGGCCCAAGTTCCCCTTAGCGCATGCATCTATCACCTCACTACCATTCAACGTCATAAAATAAAAATGCATATGACCTATGCAAGCATAATATCTAAGCCGTCATAAGCAGCTAAATCAAGCACCTCCCCAACATATTCAATGAGAAATTGTCCTTTAGAAGCACTCTCTTCCAACTGTAATCCATAGTCTTTCTTTCCACAGTTAATCCACGTAAATTTGGCATATTTGTGCTTTTGGGACTGCTGATTCGAATATAGATTCCCACATAGGCAGGTTCCCTTTACACACTCAATATTAAGCATAAGGTTTAAACATTCCTCACCATAACTCGAACTGCCATCTGNTTACACCCAAATGCAAAGAACATTAGTAATTTCACTCCCAGTATAAGGCGCAGTAGAGAGAGAAAAGATGGAGAAAAGGGGAGAATAATACCAAGCATCATCATACCTCATATCTACAAATGCAATTTCAAAATCATCTGTTTGAATGATTAGACGAAAGTTTCCCACAGCCTGTTCGGCATTCTTTTTTTTATTTTTTTGGCTTTAGAAAACTGCTTAAAGAGATAGCAAGATATGTTGGTAAAGTTATTTTTATTCAATTAAAGAAAAAATTGATTATTTCATAAAATATATATTATTTTTAAACATTTATAGGTTAAAAAAATTCCTAAAATTATATTTTGAATATAGCTCTATTTTTAAAATTTTAATAATAAATAAATAGCCAAAACTAATACTGAACTTCTAGGTTGTGTTTAATTATGTTTGTTTTACATTGGCAATGTTTTTTTTCTTTTTCATTTTAGTTTTTTTAAAAATCGTAGGGGATGTTTCGTTGCAATTATATCAAATACATGAGTCTTTGAAATGCTGTATAAATTATTGAAAAACTTAAGGTTTTGATTTGTTGCAAAACAATTTCAAAACATCACCTTTTTTTATTTGATTGGCCGTAAAGTGAGACATAACTTTTGTATTGACATATTTATTTAAATATGTATTTTTGTCAAAATACATTTTTCTTAATGGGTAAAATAGCTAGGTATGTTAAACCAGAGTCATAGGGATAGTGAAGACAGCAAATAAGGCCGTCGATGTAGGTGGTGTGACTAGTGCCGATAGGGGCATGGGAAGGGGAGGACATCACAATGATACGAGGATGGATGCTGTGAAGTCATAGGAATAAAATTTTGCAATGGGCGTTGATGGTTTCAGTGACTAGTTTCAATGAAAGGACATCGGAGAGTTAGCCTTGGTTTATGTTTAGGAACATGCAAGCCCCACTAACTTCTAGCATTTAATTCGGTAGCCAAGATATAATTGATGAATCTTCTACATCCATGTGGCAAAGTGAGATTATCTTCTCTCAGCATCAATCCAATAAAGTGGCTTAACTTTCCATTTTATTTGAGGAAATTGTTGATAATCTACGACTAAAGAAAGTAATTTCTTCCATTTAATTTGAATAAACATTGAATGGTTTTGGTATTCACTGAGATTTCATTAAGTCTATTTGATCAGTCGACAGCTTTTGATATAGAAGACATTTTCTTTACAGAAAGAATTTCCTCTTAATGGATAGGCATTTTCCTTATGTTGGAATACTAGGGCATATTTGTGGTAATGCTTGGAGATGATAGACAAGATTTGAGGCATAAAACAAATGTGTGAGGCGAAATGCGGGTGGCAAAAAATAGCAGGTGAGAGGCCAACAGCCAGTAGTTGAAGAATTGTTTGGGCAGCTATAAAAGATTTTACTGGAAAGGAAAATCACCCAAAAAAAAACTAGGATATTTCATAGCTCAGATATCATAAATAGAGAAAAACTGATGAAATTTTGGGTGCGCTTCATCAGGGTCAAGCCCATCAATTTACACAACAGAGTTCTAAATTACTATTGTTAACTTCTACAAACGAAAACAGCTAATTATTTTGAAAACAAGAAAGATATGTTTATAGTTTGCACAAATTTATTTTCCTGAAATTTTTAAGAGATTTTTGTCCATCGTATTGGCCCACTAATTGCCGTAATGTCACAATGATAGACACCATTTTTAGCATCCCAAAGATTGCCAAGCCGGCAACTAGAAGTGCCAACAACATTAGTAACTTTAACAATAACGTGCCAAATTCATTGCAATATCAAGTTCTTGTACCTTTTTGAAGAGAACATTACTCATTAGCCTCTCGGAGAGTTGTACCTGCAGTTTTAAAAAGTAAATAATCAATGCAAACTTAATTGGCGATCAAAAGAGAAAGGAATCATATTTTTGTTGTGCCATAAATATCTATCCATGAACATCATTTAAAAAATTATAACTGCATTACCAACCAATACCTTGTAAGCACACAAAGAAGAAGTAACGTCAATGGTTTCTTCAATTTGTGGAGCATATACATGGGGACAAACATGCTTTGAGCAATGCTCTTTCAGATGTTCTGTAGCTTCTGCCGAGCCATGAACAAGAACCTTAAAAAGAACAAATAAAGACAGTCAAATTACAAGCATTAGTCATTGAGGAAAGTAACTGAAATGGCGTGTTACTATCCATGTCCCCGAGTTATTGGAAATTGATATACGATGAAATTAAATAATGGTAAATCATATATATTGGACATTTGCATGGGTATTGCCATACTTCTATAAGGCTAAAACCAGAATTCAGCTTACAGCATCCAAAAATATGTCCATTGTATTATGATTTTCTTTTTTATTGAAAAGAAGGCTCTCAAATATCCAAGAATGACGAAACACATAAATGATACTTCGTACATTCTAATACTTACTTCGTTTTTGATGTTTCATAATACATAGCTCACTAAAGTGACAATATTCTAGGGTTACTAGGTGTTTAGAAAAAGAATTTAGCGGTGATGTAGTTGTGGAATAACAAAAGAACGAGAGAAACTGTCAGGGTTGAAAACAGCGGAGTAAACAATGAAACGGTAACTTACGAACAGGGAGGATGTTACACCACTTGTTCCTAAACCAGCTACTTGCAAAAGAGAATAAAGCACTCCTTGGGACAGAAAGGAGAGATACACTAGCCAAAAAAGATAAAACAAAAGTTAAAGTCCCAAAATAGCAAAATAAAATATATAAAGTGTACTGAAAGAGAAAAAAAACCCAAATTAGAAATAAAGAAGTAGAGATCAAGCCAGAAAAGGTAAAAATTCCCACTAAATTTGCTAACAATATGGAAGCTGAGTGGTTTATAATCCCGCGATAGTGGGATTTCCAAATGTCATGGAATTTCCGCACTCATGTCACTCTCCTAGGGCATGAGAGGCTTCACCCTTATCTCTGAAAAACATTTAGGTCATCATAGTACGACAATAAGTTGACGATAATAAAAAAATCTTAAATTTTGTAATTTGCCGGTAGGTCAAGCTTCTTAATAATCTTAAATGGGCCATCAGCACTAGGCTTAAGCTTTCCAAATGAATATGCAAGAAATCACTCCTTCAACCTAATCAATACCATGTCGCCTTCCTCGAAAATAATAAAATTCCTAGTTATTAGCCTATTTTTTATGCTTGATGTTCTGTTTAGCAATTTCATTCATAACCTGCTCATGTAGGGTCTGAATATCCTCAACTCTAACCTCAGCATTAGCTCTTAGCTCAGTAGTTGGCAATATTGATACTAACTCTAAAGGTGTTGGGATCCTCCTATACACAATCTCAAAAAAGTTTTGACCCATGGACTAACTAGTATAAAGAATGTAGACAAAGTCCACCTAAGGAAAAGTCAAATTTCATTGGCTGCTGTTCTTTCGCACAAAGTATCTAAGAAGATTTCCTAAACTGCACTTTACAACCTCTTTGTACCCATATGTTTAAGGTTGAGCTATTAAACTGAACTAAAACTTTGTACCTAACTTAACTCATAAAATTCTCCAAAAATGGTAAGAGGAATTTCACATCCCTATTTGAAAAAATGCTCCTGAATATACCATAAAGATGAACTATCTCCTTGAAGCACAAGTCTACAATATATGACACGTCCATCATCTTGTGCAAAGAACAAAATGTGTAATCTTAGAAAAAATGTCTATCATAATCATATTAGGATTCACACTCCGTCGTGTTCAAAGTAAGCCCACTATAAAATTTGTGCTCACGTTTGTCGGTCAAATTTTTTATTTTTTGAAAATTGAAAATAATTTTGAAGTTTAATTTAATATAATAAGTATATATTTTGGGTTTTGAAAGTAGTATGTTTTAATTTTCGAAACATGAGACCAAATAAATCTCATTAGTCTAATGGTTTACATAATCGTGCCCGATATTGAATACTACACCTTCCCGAAAGATAAGTGTATACTTCGGCGATGGACTCAATCCTGCAAATTAAGAGATTGGTGAAATTTGTTTGGCCTACGAACCTTTTTTGTGTGACTGACAAGTTCTCCAATCTAATATAAAGATTAAATAGGGTTTATGTTACCTGGGTTCTAAGTTCCCTATAGAGGGAAGCCCCTATAGTTAATTACATCCCAAATGACTGGGGTCACTTGAGAAAACTCTAGATAATGATCAGAGGTACTAGTTTTCAAGATTTCAAGGTTTAGGTTTTCAGGATATGACGTGAAAAAGCAAGTGAGAGTGGCTCAAAAAGAAATAATTATTTTCAGGAGTCCAAAGGAAGGAAAAGGTAGAGGATGTCACAGATCCTGGGAGAAACCTCAGTGACTTTCCAAATTATCCTAATGTGTGGCTGAGTTTTTGAGACGAAGTTATTTAGGTGTTTAATCCTGCCAATTTTATTATTTTGGACTTACATTTTGCATAATATTTGATTATGCAAATAGCCCGCAAAGATATGAGGGTTTATGCTGTGTCACACGACAAACTTGGTACCTAAGGCGAGTTTGGACTTAAGTTGCATAACATGATTGTGCATGAGCCTAAAGAAGGTATGAGGATTTATGTCGCGCTGGGCGAGCTACCTCGAAGTCCTATGAATTGTTATTTAAACTAAGGAGAGAGTTTAGCTAGTATAAACTTGTTTTGTTGTTGTAAAATGACGACCACTTCCACTTGCAGTACGCTCCAAGCTCATTGTTGCGCTGCCCATGAAGTTGCTCCAAACTCCTCATTGAAGTAGCAGTGCTTAAGTCTAAGGTTCAAAAGGTTTTATCAGGTGTGTTCCAAAGTCTTGGTTTTGTTGTCATTCAAGCATTATGCGGGGGTTAAAGTTGATTAGAACAACATCGGTTATGATCCCACGGTTCCCTCGTTCCGGTACCACTATTTTCTTTTGAATTTACTTAACTAAATGAGTTTTGAAACTCATTTAAACCGGGGATATCTAGTTAGCAACTGTGGGTTACCTCCTATAAGGGACTCCCGTAAATTCAAAAGAACGTGTTATTGTTTTTTTTTGTTTTGAAAATGTTGTTTTATTTTTGAAAATTGTTTTGTTTTAAAAATAAAATCGCAATCAGTGTCTGCATGATGTGTTAAAGCAAGAGCAGATTGCAGTAAAAAAAAATTAACAAAAAAATGTACCTGCGTATCTGACGTATCTGTTACTACTATCCTTGCTGCGTATTTAGCTCACAAAACATAATATAATTTGCGCAGAATGTAAGTAAATTGCAGAAAAAAAGAAGAAAACAGTAAACAATAGAACAAGTCGTAACAGCAACTAAGAACTTTAAACTTGCGATCCTAAGGCTTCCTACAACTCCGGATAACAACTAACAAGCATGTACGGTGATCCTACGATCTCCTACAGCTCTGGGCAGTAACTAGCAAGCGTGTACGGTGATCCTACAACCTCCTAAGACTCCGGGCAGCAACTACTAATCGTGTATGGTGATTCTACGACCTCCTACGGCTTCCTACGAATCTAAACAGCAATATGCAACATTGCATAGCATTTGTATGGCTTCCTACGACTCCGGACAGCGGCTAGGAACTCCGGACAGCAACTCTACAGCTTCATACCACTCCGGGCAGCGGCTAGGAGCTTCGGGGAGTGATCCTACAGCTTCCTACGATTTCGGGCAGTGGCTAGGAACTCCGGACAGCAACTCTACGGCTTCCTACGACTCCGAACAGCGGCTAGGAACTCAGGATAGCAACTCTACGGCTTCCTACGACTCCGGGCAGCGGCTAGGAGCTTCAGGTAGTGATCCTACAGCCTCCTACGACTCCAGACAGCGGCTAGGAACTCCGGACAGCAACTCTACGGCTTCCTACGACTCCGAACAGCGGCTAGGAACTTCTGATAGCAACTCTACAGCTTCCTACGACTCCGGGCAGCAGCTAGGAGCTTCAGGTAGTGATCCTACAGCCTCCTACGACTCCGGACAGAGGATAGGAACTCTGAATAGCAACTCTACGACTTCCTACGACTCCGAACAGCAACTCTACGGCTTCCTATGACTCTGAGCAGCGGCTAGGAACTCCGTACAGGGCTCCTACGGCTTTCCTACAGTTCTCGCGGTAATTTTGAAGTCCAAACAGCACCCTACGGCTCTCCCACAGTTCTCGCAGCAATTTCGAAATTCCAAACAGCAGTTCTAAAAGTTCTCAAACCGCAATTATGTAACTCTTCAAAAGGTACCCTTAAGTCTTTCAAATAGTGACAAAACCCCTCCAACTAGGTACAATTCATTTTTCAGTCCTCTGAAATTAGGATCGCAATTGTAATTGACATAACGGCCCAAGTTCCCCTTAGAGCATGCATCTATCACCTCACTACCATTCAACGTCATAAAATAAAAATGCATATGACCTCTGCAAGCATAATATCTAAGCCGTCATAAGCAGCTAAATCAAGCACCTCCCCAACATATTCAATGAGAAATTGTCCTTTAGAAGCACTCTCTTCCAACTGTAATCCATAGTCTTTCTTTCCACAGTTAATCCACGAAAATTTGGCATATTTGTGCTTTTGGGACTGCTGATTCGAATATAGATTCCCACATAGGCAGGTTCCCTTTACACACTCAATATTAAGCATAAGGTTTAAACATTCCTCACCATAACTCGAACTGCCATCTGGAGGCAGCTTACAATGGCAAGCCCAATACACACCTCTCCATTAACCATCCTGGTCTATCACCTATCTCACTGTAGTCACTGTATCCTAAGTGAGAAATGCAGCTTTCACAAAATATTGAATATATAATGGCTTTCCATGGTTTAATTTTATCTAACCTCATGGAAGTTACTTCAAAATCAAAACGGAAAAAGAAAGAACATCTCCAGCTAAAAAAAACGAAAGTAAAAAAACATCATGCATTTCTCAAAAGAGAAAAGTCTATCGTAGTGACAAATTTTGCAATTAAACCCCGGTCCGGAGAAATCCTTCGCCTGCCTCCACATATATGACCAATTCCAAATTTTTCCATACCATCTCGTGAAAGGGATTTCAGATCATGCTAATATATGATATTATATATTATATATCCCAAAGATTAAAACAAGCAATGGATCAATATCAGCATCTTGAAACCTTACCGACGGCGCAAACACAAGTGAGCAAAGGTGAGGGTGTCAAGCGGGAAGCAGGCTAACCGTTGTTGTGTCGTGCGTGAGAGGAAAGCTGGCAAGTACTTCAAAGGAGCGGACTTCGGTTCGCAGAGGAGGAAGTCGAGCGGGAGAGAGGAGCGTGGATCGCAGAGGGAGAGCGTAATCGAGCGAGGAGTTGGATTTGTCGGGAGAGGAAGCGGCGAGCAGGGCTCGGTCGTGAGCGAGGAGGAAGGCGAGCGAGAGAAAGGAACTGTCGAGCGTAGAGGGAGAGCGGGATCGAGCGGACGCGAGAGGAGAAGGGAGAAGGGGAGGTCTTCGAATTGGAGGAGAGAGCATTGAATGTCTCTGGCGAGGAAGAGACGAGCGTGATTGAGCAGAGGAAGAAAGGAAGCGGATGTGAGGGTTTCGGTACGTGAGGCGGAGAGGGTGCAAGCGTTTCTATTTGCAAAAGAGGAGTGGGGCCGAACAGAGGAGGAGACGGATGTTGGTATCGAACGAGGCTTCTTCTGAGTCCGGAAGAGGAAGGCAAGCAGGTGGGGTTCGGTGCAGAGGAGGAAGGAATCGATGGGGATCTCTCGAGAGCGGGGATGCGAGCGAGGGGATGATGGAATCAAGCCTTCTGTCGCAGAGGATATGAGGCCAATTAGTATAGTTGAGGGAGTCGTTACGTGAAAGCTTTTGCGGGGAATTAAATGGTTTCCTTTGATGTAGCCGACTCAAATTAAAAAAAAAAACACCAAATTATTTTCAATTAAGACGAGTTTCGTTTGAATTTTGAAATTCGAAATTCGAAATTACGTGAGCTGGTAATTAGCCCGTGTTCAGCCCGAGTCCAGCCCGAATCAAATCCGGGTTGAACCTCGGTTGAGCACGGGCCAGAGCACCGCTAATTAAAAAAAAACGTGCATCGATATTTGTGCTGATTGCTCGCGTGTGAAACCATGGCAATATGGGTATCCTTCCGAGCTAAAGTTGGCATCTCGGACGCATCTGTGTGGTCCGTTTCGTCATCCGGGTCGTCCGGACGAGTTCGCCGACGAGCAAGTCAATTCAAGTCAAAATCGTGTATGGTGTGAAAAGTGTGCAAAATGCAACATTAGTGAGGGTTCGGGTCGCAAGAGGTTCCCTAGGGGCTGCTCCTATTTATGTAGGAACTCAACTCGAGTTTCATATGTCGGTTCTAACCAACTCAGCAAGATGTCGATGATTCAGGACCGCCATGCGAGACTCGGAGTGACGAGATGGCTCGAATTTTCTAAATTGTGTGAGTCCGATACTAATCCTCTAAGAGGGTCAAACAAAGAAAACATAAGGCTAGACCCTAGGCTCTAAGGAAAAAAGTAAAGACCTCACCCAAAAATGAGGTCAACAACGTCCAACTAGGATACTTATGAAATGGGAAGATGAGTGTATAGTCATGTACTCTATTTTTGCGTCTTAGCCAAATGATATATCATTCATTGTCAGCATGTCTCTCCACATCTCAATACCAATTTGGGCCAATAAAAGTTCTGCTTTACTACGAAGAGGATCTTATCTCTGCCACAATGCCACATCATTAATCCACTACATGCACAATATGTTATGGAAGAATAGATATCCATCAGATTTATGATATTGCTCATAAGATACACATCGGGTCAAAATATCCTAAAATTTTCCATCAGCTCAATACAAATTCTTCAACACCTCAAAATCAACTATCTTATACTTCATATTAGTGTTAATAGGTGATGAAGGCTTAGTCTATCTGATAATCGTTTTGACTCAATACCTTATATTTGAGCACAAAATAGAATAAATAGGAAAATTCCACTCAAGAGACACATATCCTTTAACTTACACAAGCTACTCAAAAATCTTATGTTCCTATATTCAGTGTACAGATCAAATTCGTTCGCAAGTAAATAATGATTCTAGTGATTGAGAGCTCTCACAAAAACATAAAACTTATTGTCCTAGGTTGAACATTTTCTCTTAGAATCATTTAACTTTTCACTGAAGAAAGTAATAGGATATCCTCCCAGACTTAGCACAGCTTCAATTCCCACATCGAAGGCATCACACTCCACCCTGAACACATTATTGAAACATGAAAATGCTAAAACATAAAATTGAGTCACTTGTTTCTTCAAAGAATCAAAACTAGTTTGGGCATCATTTGCCCAAGAAAATCTATGCAACTTGAGAGGCTCCATCAAATGCGTCGTAATTGTGCTAAATTTTTTGAAAAATCTACAGTAAAAAAAAAGTCACACCATGAAACTAGCATGCTTGAGAGAATTACTAATGTATGGGTCATGCCGCAATCACCTCAATCTTCGTTGGGTCCAGCTCAATGTTTATGGCACAAAAAATATATCCTAGAAAGCAGATATGCGGTTTAAGAAAATGAGACTTCTCCAGGTGACTATATAACTATTATGTCTAAAAAAACACAAATTTGTGGCAGATGTTGTGGATGATCCTCCTTTGAATAGTTGCACGCTAAAATATTTTCAAAAGTACACAGCCACAAATTTTTCTATTAAGGTTGGTTAGAAAAATCTTGGTTCATCAGCAGCATGAACAAAATCAGTGCATTGGACAAATCAAAAGTAAAAACAGCCTAATCATACAATCCATCTCATGTCATGAAGATCAATCTTGGGGAAGATTCTAGCTCCATGTAATTGATCAATAATTCGTCAATCTTAGGGAATTTGTACTTGATTGTGATCATGTTTTCAGCCTCGCTATCTATACACATGCCCCATAATTAATCTGTTTGGTCATAATCAAAGCTAGCACAACACATGAACTGATGCTCTCGCAAACTAGTCCCCGAGCCATCAAATCCTCAATTTACATTTATAGCTCCTCATACTTTGTTGGTCACATAACATAAACTGGTTTGTTCGGGAGTAATAATATTGGGATAAGATCTCTAGGATATTAAATTTCTTGTAGAGGTGGCAATCCAAGTGGGATATTGTCGATCAAAACATATATAAAAACTTGCAGTAAGGTCGTATTGCCTTAGGTATCGACTCCTCCGTATCACTGTCTTCTAGCATCAACAAGGCCAATCTCATTGGCTTCTCTCTTATAGTCTGCAGAAATGTAGCACGAGGTAAGATAACTCTTATATTTGTCTCCTTTAATGGTTGAAGTACAATAAGTTCCCAATCTTTATCAAATTTATAGGTATTTTTGTAACCATTATGAATTATACCCCTTTCATACTATCACGGTCAACCCAACAAAATATGACAGGCATCTATTAGCACGGCATTGCGCTAAACTTGATCCTACAGTTTGTCTCAAATTAAAAAAATTATCAAACATCCTTTGTCAATACTAATCTTACAATCCATCTTCAACTAAGTCAAAAAATAAAATTGAGAATGCTTCTATGTAGTGGGCTCAACTTTTTCATCATTTGTACAGATACCACATTTCATAAGAGCATCTGTCTATTTAGTAAAATTGCATACTTTTCCCTACATGATGAAATAGGTAAAAAAAATATGACGCCATCAGTGTTGCTCTCTTTTGGGCTTAAACCTAAAGGATCCATCGAATCACTAGCATGTCTCCCTCATCGGTTGGAATCAAATACTCTAACATTTTCATTCTCTCATCTGTCATTGTCCATTTCTTCAATTGATCCCTGCTCAGTAAAAAAAATCAACCTCTTGTTTGGGCAATCGAAAGAAATGTGTTCAAAATCATGGCGTTTGAAGCACTTCTTAGTTGTGACAGATTTGAGTGTTGTTAGTCTCAACCTTTTCTCCACAGCTGATAGGCTTCTCCTCGGGTGGNTTTTTGATGTTTCATAATACATAGCTCACTAAAGTGACAATATTCTAGGGTTACTAGGTGTTTAGAAAAAGAATTTAGCGGTGATGTAGTTGTGGAATAACAAAAGAACGAGAGAAACTGTCAGGGTTGAAAACAGCGGAGTAAACAATGAAACGGTAACTTACGAACAGGGAGGATGTTACACCACTTGTTCCTAAACCAGCTACTTGCAAAAGAGAATAAAGCACTCCTTGGGACAGAAAGGAGAGATACACTAGCCAAAAAAGATAAAACAAAAGTTAAAGTCCCAAAATAGCAAA
>JXCR01146312.1:249269-261021 GCA_002079205.1 Phalaenopsis hybrid cultivar
TTGAAGCACAAGTCTACAATATATGACACGTCCATCATCTTGTGCAAAGAACAAAATGTGTAATCTTAGAAAAATTGTCTATCATAATCATATTAGGATTCACACTCCGTCGTGTTCAAAGTAAGCCCACTATAAAATTTGTGCTCACGTTTGTCGGTCAACTTTTTTATTTTTTGAAAATTGAAAATAATTTTGAAGTTTAATTTAATGTAATATGTATATATTTTGGGTTTTGAAAGTAGTATGTTTTAATTTTCGAAACATGAGACCAAATAAATCTCATTAGTCNATTTTTTATTTTTTGAAAATTGAAAATAATTTTGAAGTTTAATTTAATATAATAAGTATATATTTTGGGTTTTGAAAGTAGTATGTTTTAATTTTCGAAACATGAGACCAAATAAATCTCATTAGTCTAATGGTTTACATAATCGTGCCCGATATTGAATATTACACCTTCCCGAAAGATAAGTGTATACCTCGGCGATGGACTCAATCCTGCAAATTAAGAGATTGGTGAAATTTGTTTGGCCTACGAACCTTTTTTGTGTGACTGACAAGTTCCCCAATCTAATATAAAGATTAAATAGGGTTTATGTTACCTGGGTTCTAAGTTCCCTATAGAGGCAAGCCCCTATAGTTAATTACATCCCAAATGACTGGGGTCACTTGAGAAAACTCTAGATAATGATCAGAGGTANTCCAATCTAATATAAAGATTAAATAGGGTTTATGTTACCTGGGTTCTAAGTTCCCTATAGAGGGAAGCCCCTATAGTTAATTACATCCCAAATGACTGGGGTCACTTGAGAAAACTCTAGATAATGATCAGAGGTACTAGTTTTCAAGATTTCAAGGTTTAGGTTTTCAGGATATGACGTGAAAAAGCAAGTGAGAGTGGCTCAAAAAGAAACAATTATTTTCAGAAGTCCAAAGGAAGGAAAAGGTAGATGATGTCACAGATCCCGGGAGAAACCTCAGTGACTTTCCAAATTATCCTAATGTGTGACTGAGTTTTTGAGACGAAGTTATTTAGGTGTTTAATCCTGCCAATTTTATTATTTTGGACTTACATTTTACATAATATTTGATTATGCAAATAGCCCGCAAAGAAAACAGTAAACAATAGAACAAGTCGTAACAGCAACTAAGAACTTTAAACTTGCGATCCTAAGGCTTCCTACAACTCCGGATAACAACTAACAAGCATGTACGGTGATCCTACGATCTCCTACAGCTCTGGGCAGTAACTAGCAAGCGTGTACGGTGATCCTACGACCTCCTAAGACTCCGGGCAGCAACTAGTAATCGTGTATGGTGATCCTACGACCTCCTACGGCTTCCTACGAATCTAAACAACAATATGTAACATTGCATAGCATTTGTATGGCCTCCTACGACTCCGGACAGCGGCTAGGAACTCCAGACAACAACTCTACGGCTTCATACGACTCCGGGCAGCGGCTAGGAGCTTCGGGTAGTGATCCTACAGCTTCCTACGATTCCGGGCAGTGGCTAGGAACTCCGGACAGCAACTCTACGGCTTCTTACGACTCCGAACAGCGGCTAGGAACTCCGGATAGCAACTCTACGGCTTCCTACGACTCCAGGCAGCGGCTAGGAGCTTCAGGTAGTGATCCTACAGCCTCCTACGACTCCGGACAGCGGCTAGGAACTCTGAATAGCAACTCTACGACTTCCTACGACTCCGAACAGCAACTCTACGGCTTCCTATGACTCTGAGCAGCGGCTAGGAACTCCGTACAGGGCTCCTACGGCTTTCCTACAGTTCTCGCGGTAATTTTGAAGTCCAAACAGCACCCTACGGCTCTCCCACAGTTCTCGCAGCAATTTCGAAATTCCAAACAGCAGTTCTAAAAGTTCTCAAACCGCAATTATGTAACTCTTCAAAAGGTACCCTTAAGTCTTTCAAATAGTGACAAAACCCCTCCAACTAGGTACAATTCATTTTTCAGTCCTCTGAAATTAGGATCGCAATTGTAATTGACATAACGGCCCAAGTTCCCCTTAGAGCATGCATCTATCACCTCACTACCATTCAACGTCATAAAATAAAAATGCATATGACCTCTGCAAGCATAATATCTAAGCCGTCATAAGCAGCTAAATCAAGCACCTCCCCAACATATTCAATGAGAAATTGTCCTTTAGAAGCACTCTCTTCCAACTGTAATCCATAGTCTTTCTTTCCACAGTTAATCCACGAAAATTTGGCATATTTGTGCTTTTGGGACTGCTGATTCGAATATAGATTCCCACATAGGCAGGTTCCCTTTACACACTCAATATTAAGCATAAGGTTTAAACATTCCTCACCATAACTCGAACTGCCATCTGGAGGCAGCTTACAATGGCAAGCCCAATACACACCTCTCCATTAACCATCCTGGTCTATCACCTATCTCACTGTAGTCACTGTATCCTAAGTGAGAAATGCAGCTTTCACAAAATATTGAATATATAATGGCTTTCCATGGTTTAATTTTATCTAACCTCATGGAAGTTACTTCAAAATCAAAACGGAAAAAGAAAGAACATCTCCAGCTAAAAAAAACGAAAGTAAAAAAACATCATGCATTTCTCAAAAGAGAAAAGTCTATCGTAGTGACAAATTTTGCAATTAAACCCCGGTCCGGAGAAATCCTTCGCCTGCCTCCACATATATGACCAATTCCAAATTTTTCCATACCATCTCGTGAAAGGGATTTCAGATCATGCTAATATATGATATTATATATTATATATCCCAAAGATTAAAACAAGCAATGGATCAATATCAGCATCTTGAAACCTTACCGACGGCGCAAACACAAGTGAGCAAAGGTGAGGGTGTCAAGCGGGAAGCAGGCTAACCGTTGTTGTGTCGTGCGTGAGAGGAAAGCTGGCAAGTACTTCAAAGGAGCGGACTTCGGTTCGCAGAGGAGGAAGTCGAGCGGGAGAGAGGAGCGTGGATCGCAGAGGGAGAGCGTAATCGAGCGAGGAGTTGGATTTGTCGGGAGAGGAAGCGGCGAGCAGGGCTCGGTCGTGAGCGAGGAGGAAGGCGAGCGAGAGAAAGGAACTGTCGAGCGTAGAGGGAGAGCGGGATCGAGCGGACGCGAGAGGAGAAGGGAGAAGGGGAGGTCTTCGAATTGGAGGAGAGAGCATTGAATGTCTCTGGCGAGGAAGAGACGAGCGTGATTGAGCAGAGGAAGAAAGGAAGCGGATGTGAGGGTTTCGGTACGTGAGGCGGAGAGGGTGCAAGCGTTTCTATTTGCAAAAGAGGAGTGGGGCCGAACAGAGGAGGAGACGGATGTTGGTATCGAACGAGGCTTCTTCTGAGTCCGGAAGAGGAAGGCAAGCAGGTGGGGTTCGGTGCAGAGGAGGAAGGAATCGATGGGGATCTCTCGAGAGCGGGGATGCGAGCGAGGGGATGATGGAATCAAGCCTTCTGTCGCAGAGGATATGAGGCCAATTAGTATAGTTGAGGGAGTCGTTACGTGAAAGCTTTTGCGGGGAATTAAATGGTTTCCTTTGATGTAGCCGACTCAAATTAAAAAAAAAAACACCAAATTATTTTCAATTAAGACGAGTTTCGTTTGAATTTTGAAATTCGAAATTCGAAATTACGTGAGCTGGTAATTAGCCCGTGTTCAGCCCGAGTCCAGCCCGAATCAAATCCGGGTTGAACCTCGGTTGAGCACGGGCCAGAGCACCGCTAATTAAAAAAAAACGTGCATCGATATTTGTGCTGATTGCTCGCGTGTGAAACCATGGCAATATGGGTATCCTTCCGAGCTAAAGTTGGCATCTCGGACGCATCTGTGTGGTCCGTTTCGTCATCCGGGTCGTCCGGACGAGTTCGCCGACGAGCAAGTCAATTCAAGTCAAAATCGTGTATGGTGTGAAAAGTGTGCAAAATGCAACATTAGTGAGGGTTCGGGTCGCAAGAGGTTCCCTAGGGGCTGCTCCTATTTATGTAGGAACTCAACTCGAGTTTCATATGTCGGTTCTAACCAACTCAGCAAGATGTCGATGATTCAGGACCGCCATGCGAGACTCGGAGTGACGAGATGGCTCGAATTTTCTAAATTGTGTGAGTCCGATACTAATCCTCTAAGAGGGTCAAACAAAGAAAACATAAGGCTAGACCCTAGGCTCTAAGGAAAAAAGTAAAGACCTCACCCAAAAATGAGGTCAACAACGTCCAACTAGGATACTTATGAAATGGGAAGATGAGTGTATAGTCATGTACTCTATTTTTGCGTCTTAGCCAAATGATATATCATTCATTGTCAGCATGTCTCTCCACATCTCAATACCAATTTGGGCCAATAAAAGTTCTGCTTTACTACGAAGAGGATCTTATCTCTGCCACAATGCCACATCATTAATCCACTACATGCACAATATGTTATGGAAGAATAGATATCCATCAGATTTATGATATTGCTCATAAGATACACATCGGGTCAAAATATCCTAAAATTTTCCATCAGCTCAATACAAATTCTTCAACACCTCAAAATCAACTATCTTATACTTCATATTAGTGTTAATAGGTGATGAAGGCTTAGTCTATCTGATAATCGTTTTGACTCAATACCTTATATTTGAGCACAAAATAGAATAAATAGGAAAATTCCACTCAAGAGACACATATCCTTTAACTTACACAAGCTACTCAAAAATCTTATGTTCCTATATTCAGTGTACAGATCAAATTCGTTCGCAAGTAAATAATGATTCTAGTGATTGAGAGCTCTCACAAAAACATAAAACTTATTGTCCTAGGTTGAACATTTTCTCTTAGAATCATTTAACTTTTCACTGAAGAAAGTAATAGGATATCCTCCCAGACTTAGCACAGCTTCAATTCCCACATCGAAGGCATCACACTCCACCCTGAACACATTATTGAAACATGAAAATGCTAAAACATAAAATTGAGTCACTTGTTTCTTCAAAGAATCAAAACTAGTTTGGGCATCATTTGCCCAAGAAAATCTATGCAACTTGAGAGGCTCCATCAAATGCGTCGTAATTGTGCTAAATTTTTTGAAAAATCTACAGTAAAAAAAAAGTCACACCATGAAACTAGCATGCTTGAGAGAATTACTAATGTATGGGTCATGCCGCAATCACCTCAATCTTCGTTGGGTCCAGCTCAATGTTTATGGCACAAAAAATATATCCTAGAAAGCAGATATGCGGTTTAAGAAAATGAGACTTCTCCAGGTGACTATATAACTATTATGTCTAAAAAAACACAAATTTGTGGCAGATGTTGTGGATGATCCTCCTTTGAATAGTTGCACGCTAAAATATTTTCAAAAGTACACAGCCACAAATTTTTCTATTAAGGTTGGTTAGAAAAATCTTGGTTCATCAGCAGCATGAACAAAATCAGTGCATTGGACAAATCAAAAGTAAAAACAGNCCCCGGTCCGGAGAAATCCTTCGCCTGCCTCCACATATATGACCAATTCCAAATTTTTCCATACCATCTCGTGAAAGGGATTTCAGATCATGCTAATATATGATATTATATATTATATATCCCAAAGATTAAAACAAGCAATGGATCAATATCAGCATCTTGAAACCTTACCGACGGCGCAAACACAAGTGAGCAAAGGTGAGGGTGTNACCCGGTACGGAGAAATCCTTCGCCTGCCTCCACATATATGACCAATTCAAAATTTTTCCATACCATCTCGTGAAAGTGATTTCAGATCATGCTAATATATGATATTATATATTATATATCCCAAAGATTAAAACGAGCAATGGATCAATATCAGCATCTTGAAACCTTACCGACGGCGCAAACACAAGTGAGCAAAGGTGAGGGTGTCAAGCGGGAAGCAGGCTAACCGTTGTTGTGTCGTGCGTGAGAGGAAAGCTGGCAAGTACTTCAAAGGAGCGGACTTCGGTTCGCAGAGGAGGAAGTCGAGCGGGAGAGAGGAGCGTGGATCGCAGAGGGAGAGCGTAATCGAGCGAGGAGTTGGATTTGTCGGGAGAGGAAGCGGCGAGCGGGGCTCGGTCGTGCGCGAGGAGGAAGGCGAGCGGGAGAGAGGAACTGTCGAGCGTAGAGGGAGAGCGGGATCGAGCGGACGCGAGAGGAGAAGGGAGAAGGGGAGGTCTTCNAGGGCTCGGTCGTGAGCGAGGAGGAAGGCGAGCGAGAGAAAGGAACTGTCGAGCGTAGAGGGAGAGCGGGATCGAGCGGACGCGAGAGGAGAAGGGAGAAGGGGAGGTCTTCGAATTGGAGGAGAGAGCGTTGAATGTCTCTGGCGAGGAAGAGAAGAGCGTGATTGAGCAGAGGAAGAAAGGAAGCGGATGTGAGGGTTTCGGTACGTGAGGCGGAGAGGGTGCAAGCGTTTCTATTTGCAAAAGAGGAGTGGGGCCGAACAGAGGAGGAGACGGAGGCTGGTATCGAACGAGGCTTCTTCTGAGTCCGGAAGAGGAAGGCAAGCAGGTGGGGTTCGGTGCAGAGGAGGAAGGAATCGATGGGGATCTCTCGAGAGCGGGGATGCGAGCGAGGGGATGATGGAATCAAGCCTTCTGTCGCAGAGGATATGAGGCCAATTAGTATAGTTGAGGGAGTCGTTACGTGAAAGCTTTTGCGGGGAATTAAATGGTTTCCTTTGATGTAGCCGACTCAAATTAAAAAAAAAAACACCAAATTATTTTCAATTAAGACGAGTTTCGTTTGAATTTTGAAATTCGAAATTCGAAATTACGTGAGCTGGTAATTAGCCCGTGTTCAGCCCGAGTCCAGCCCGAATCAAATCCGGGTTGAACCTCGGTTGAGCACGGGCCAGAGCACCGCTAATTAAAAAAAAACGTGCATCGATATTTGTGCTGATTGCTCGCGTGTGAAACCATGGCAATATGGGTATCCTTCCGAGCTAAAGTTGGCATCTCGGACGCATCTGTGTGGTCCGTTTCGTCATCCGGGTCGTCCGGACGAGTTCGCCGACGAGCAAGTCAATTCAAGTCAAAATCGTGTATGGTGTGAAAAGTGTGCAAAATGCAACATTAGTGAGGGTTCGGGTCGCAAGAGGTTCCCTAGGGGCTGCTCCNTTAAAAATCGTGTGGTGTGAAAAGTGTGCAAAATGCAACATTAGTGAGGGTTCGGGTCGCAAGAGGTTCCCTAGGGGCTGCTCCTATTTATGTAGGAACTCAACTCGAGTTTCATATGTCGGTTCTAACCAACTCAGCAAGATGTCGATGATTCAGGACCGCCATGCGAGACTCGGAGTGACGAGATGGCTCGAATTTTCTAAATTGTGTGAGTCCGATACTAATCCTCTAAGAGGGTCAAACAAAGAAAACATAAGGCTAGACCCTAGGCTCTAAGGAAAAAAGTAAAGACCTCACCCAAAAATGAGGTCAACAACGTCCAACTAGGATACTTATGAAATGGGAAGATGAGTGTATAGTCATGTACTCTATTTTTGCGTCTTAGCCAAATGATATATCATTCATTGTCAGCATGTCTCTCCACATCTCAATACCAATTTGGGCCAATAAAAGTTCTGCTTTACTACGAAGAGGATCTTATCTCTGCCACAATGCCACATCATTAATCCACTACATGCACAATATGTTATGGAAGAATAGATATCCATCAGATTTATGATATTGCTCATAAGATACACATCGGGTCAAAATATCCTAAAATTTTCCATCAGCTCAATACAAATTCTTCAACACCTCAAAATCAACTATCTTATACTTCATATTAGTGTTAATAGGTGATGAAGGCTTAGTCTATCTGATAATCGTTTTGACTCAATACCTTATATTTGAGCACAAAATAGAATAAATAGGAAAATTCCACTCAAGAGACACATATCCTTTAACTTACACAAGCTACTCAAAAATCTTATGTTCCTATATTCAGTGTACAGATCAAATTCGTTCGCAAGTAAATAATGATTCTAGTGATTGAGAGCTCTCACAAAAACATAAAACTTATTGTCCTAGGTTGAACATTTTCTCTTAGAATCATTTAACTTTTCACTAAAGAAAGTAATAGGATATCCTCCCAGACTTAGCACAGCTTCAATTCCCACATCGAAGGCATCACACTCCACCCTGAACACATTATTGAAACATGAAAATGCTAAAACATAAAATTGAGTCACTTGTTTCTTCAAAGAATCAAAACTAGTTTGGGCATCATTTGCCCAAGAAAATCTATGCAACTTGAGAGGCTCCATCAAATGCGTCGTAATTGTGCTAAATTTTTTGAAAAATCTACAGTAAAAAAAAAGTCACACCATGAAACTAGCATGCTTGAGAGAATTACTAATGTATGGGTCATGCCGCAATCACCTCAATCTTCGTTGGGTCCAGCTCAATGTTTATGGCACAAAAAATATATCCTAGAAAGCAGATATGCGGTTTAAGAAAATGAGACTTCTCCAGGTGACTATATAACTATTATGTCTAAAAAAACACAAATTTGTGGCAGATGTTGTGGATGATCCTCCTTTGAATAGTTGCACGCTAAAATATTTTCAAAAGTACACAGCCACAAATTTTTCTATTAAGGTTGGTTAGAAAAATCTTGGTTCATCAGCAGCATGAACAAAATCAGTGCATTGGACAAATCAAAAGTAAAAACAGCCTAATCATACAATCCATCTCATGTCATGAAGATCAATCTTGGGGAAGATTCTAGCTCCATGTAATTGATCAATAATTCGTCAATCTTAGGGAATTTGTACTTGATTGTGATCATGTTTTCAGCCTCGCTATCTATACACATGCCCCATAATTAATCCGTTTGGTCATAATCAAAGCTAGCACAACACATGAACTGATGCTCTCGCAAACTAGTCCCCGAGCCATCAAATCCTCAATTTACATTTATAGCTCCTCATACTTTGTTGGTCACATAACATAAACTGGTTTGTTCGGGAGTAATAATATTGGGATAAGATCTCTAGGATATTAAATTTCTTGTAGAGGTGGCAATCCAAGTGGGATATTGTCGATCAAAACATATATAAAAACTTGCAGTAAGGTCGTATTGCCTTAGGTATCGACTCCTCCGTATCACTGTCTTCTAGCATCAACAAGGCCAATCTCATTGGCTTCTCTCTTATAGTCTGCAGAAATGTAGCACGAGGTAAGATAACTCTTATATTTGTCTCCTTTAATGGTTGAAGTACAATAAGTTCCCAATCTTTATCAAATTTATAGGTATTTTTGTAACCATTATGAATTATACCCCTTTCATACTATCACGGTCAACCCAACAAAATATGACAGGCATCTATTAGCACGGCATTGCGCTAAACTTGATCCTACAGTTTGTCTCAAATTAAAAAAATTATCAAACATCCTTTGTCAATACTAATCTTACAATCCATCTTCAACTAAGTCAAAAAATAAAATTGAGAATGCTTCTATGTAGTGGGCTCAACTTTTTCATCATTTGTACAGATACCACATTTCATAAGAGCATCTGTCTATTTAGTAAAATTGCATACTTTTCCCTACATGATGAAATAGGTAAAAAAAATATGACGCCATCAGTGTTGCTCTCTTTTGGGCTTAAACCTAAAGGATCCATCGAATCACTAGCATGTCTCCCTCATCGGTTGGAATCAAATACTCTAACATTTTCATTCTCTCATCTGTCATTGTCCATTTCTTCAATTGATCCCTGCTCAGTAAAAAAAATCAACCTCTTGTTTGGGCAATCGAAAGAAATGTGTTCAAAATCATGGCGTTTGAAGCACTTCTTAGTTGTGACAGATTTGAGTGTTGTTAGTCTCAACCTTTTCTCCACAGCTGATAGGCTTCTCCTCGGGTGGGGTCGACTTGGGTGCCCCATTAATTGTATACTTGTTGTCTGATCCTAGGGTTAACTTTGTCTGTAAGGTATGGTGGTCACCTGAAGACATTGTTGCTTCTCCACTTTCAAAGCTAGAGTTTATACATCCAGTAGGGACCAATACAGTTATAACTGCAGCACTTTATCAATGGATGGCTTCAATCCTCCATGATACTTCATCATTTTGTGTTCCTCTGGTTCCACCAATTCACATTTCAGCATAAGTTAATCAACATCATTTTTGTACTCCACAGAAGAATCTATCCACCGGAGATTATGAAAATGTATGAACATGCCCTGTCGATAATACATGGGAAGGTATTTATACTGTATCTCCTTTTTCATCTTGGAATAGATAGTGATTTTATTTTTTTCCCTTCACGCTAGTGCAGCTGTTTCAATTTTTCTTACCATCAATATTTAAAATTTCACTGTCAAGTATTGAGGTCTTTTCCGTTTGCGCGGCACAAACCTCAAGGTGGTCTAATGTGTAAACCTCGCAGTTTGAAAATTGCATTAATCAAAATAAAAGGTAAAAATGATACACTAGCATAAAAAGAGTCAATAAAGAAACTGGCATGATAAAAAGTGACATTAAAATTGGTAGAAGGATGTTAGCTTTATGAATAGTCAATATTTAAGGGTTAGGTATATAATCGTTCCTTATGTTTACAATGTCAAAAAGAGAACAAGCAAGATGTGCATCCTGATTACAGTCCTTACAAACAGGTACCAGAAAACTAAGGTACTAACCAGAGGAAAATTCACAACCAGGACCTGAATAACTAGTATATGAGTCTTTTTTTGGAAAATTGGACTGCCGAAGACGAATCAAAACTGGAAACAGACAAATTGGCTGGAAAGGACAGCTAATGACAAAATTTGAACGCAATGTCAAAGGGAAAGCAGGACACTTGGCTGAATTTGAAAGGAGAGAATTTGGTCCTGAATGGAAAGAACTATGGCAGCAATATTGACTGGATTATGAAGTTTTACTAGTGATGTACACAGAAAATTAAACTAATCCTACATATTAGAAATCTTGTAAATATGACTGCGGCAAATTTCATGTGCTTCAGGTTTTTGTCTTGTATTCAGCTATGAATAGAAATCCAGGAGTAACTTTTAAATATAAGAGAAAAGTAAATTCAATTTCCACACAAGATATTACCGATCTTCAACCATTCTGCTCAAAGTTTCGTTTTCATTCTCTCCAAACGAAACTTTAAAACAAAAATACAAAGTTCCACAATACTGTTGACTTACAAGCTTCAGTGGAGCTACATGTGCAAGGATAGATTTAATGGAACGCCCGTCAGACCGACCTTCAAAGTCCATGTAAACTAATGAGCATTTCACTTGCACCTGAAACAATTAACAAAGTTAAATCATCTAATAGAATGAAAATACGAAAATTCTTCCAGCAATCTAGAAACTCACGAAAGGTTTTAATATTCTGAACCTTTTAGTAAATTATAAGATTAAATCCTAAAAAAGTCACGTTCTTATTTTATGGCCAATTAAGTCTCGGAGTTGATCATTCTTCAAATTTAATATCTTGAACAAACAAAACTGATTCATAATAATCTCTCAGGAAGAAATTGCCATACAAAATTAATTCCATTTTAGTTTTTTGAATTTAAAAAAAAATTAACCTCCACTGAGTCCTTGAAGGGCCATTTTTTATCAACTTTGTATAATGGAAAGAGTAATACAAATAGTGACTATATTGTAGTTTAAACATAGATTATAATAGAAGTAGAGAAATTTGCCTAGCAAACAAAATGTAAGTTCGAAACCAGCACTACATATTCACATAAGAAGCCCGTAAAAAATCGAAGAAGAAAACGTACGAAAGAGAAATGCAATTACCACAGTTCTAAAGGAAGTATTGCATTAATT
>JXCR01146313.1:48220-63055 GCA_002079205.1 Phalaenopsis hybrid cultivar
AGCCTTAGGTGAACCCTTTGTGACTCGATTATTCGTGAACGCCGCATTTCACGCACTCACTGCATCACACACGACTTTGAATTGAATCGGCTCGCCCGTCGGCGAACTCGTCCGGACGACCCCGGATGACGAAACGGACCGCGCCGAAGCGTCCGGAACGTTAACTTTAGCTAGGAAGGACACCCATATTGCTGGGGTTATACGCGCGCACAAATGACACGGAAATTCGTGCATTTTTTTTTAGCGGGCGTGGGCCCAGGCCCAACCCAGGTTCATTTTGAGTTTGACTTGAGCTGATTGTAGGCTAAGCCTGGGCTAATTACCTTAGCCCACAAATTTTAAATTTCAAATTTAAAAATTCAAAATGAAAATTAATTCTTTTCCAATTAAACCTCCCTGCCTATGTGGAAACCATTTAATTCCCCGCCTAATCTCGCGTAACGTTCACCTCGGCTATACAATCCCGCTTAGCTCCCTCCTGAGGGGCGCTCTCCGGTCTGGTTCCTCTCTTCTTCCGCTCTGCACCGAAAACTCCTCTTCCCTGCCTCNAAACTCGTCCGGACGATCCCGGATGACGAAACGGATCGCGCCGAAGCGTCCGGAACGTCAACTTTAGCTAGGAAGGACACCCATATTGCTGGGGTTATACGCGCGCACAAATGACACGGAAATCGGTGCATTTTTTTTAGCGGGCGTGGGCCCGGGCCCAACCCAGGTTCATTTTGAGTTTGACTTGAGCTGATTGTAGGCTAAGCCCGGGCTAATTACCTTAGCCCACAGATTTTAAATTTCAAATTTCAAAATTCAAAATGAAAATTAATTCTTTTCCAATTAAACCTCCCTGCCTATGTGGAAACAAATTAATTCCCCGCCTAATCTCGCGTAATGTTCACCTCGGTTATACAATCCCGCTTAGCTCCTTCCTGAGGGGCACTCTCCGGTCTGGTTCCTCTCTTCTTCCGCTCTGCACCGAAAACTCCTCTTCCCTGCCTTGTGCTCGAGACAGGTCAGCTTCCCTCTTCCTCTACCGATCCTGACTCCCTCCTCCTACTCGGCTCGGACATTCCTGCCTGGTTCCCTCCCGATCGCGCTCGACAGGAAGAGCGCTCGACTCGCTGAAATCCCNAGATCAAATAGCCTTAGGTGAACCGGTCTGGTTCCTCTCTTCCCGCTTAGCTCCTTCCTGAGGGGCGCTCTCCGGTCTGGTTCCTCTCTTCTTCCGCTCTACACCGAAAACTCCTCTTCCCTGCCTCGTGCTCGAGACAGGTCAGCTTCCCTCTTCCTCTACCGATCCCGACTCCCTCGTCTCGCTCAGCTCACGTTTCCTGCTCGACTTCCTTGCGTTCGATCCCGACTCCCTCCTACTCGGGTCGGACATCCCTGCCCGGTTCCCTCCCGATCCCGCTCGACTCCGCCGAAATCCCCGCTCGGACGCTCCTCTGCGAACAGGAAGACCCCCGCTCGTCTCCTCCCTGCCTCCGTCTCTCGCACCAAAGCCGCATCCGTACTCGCCATCCTCTCTGCGCCGAAGAAATGCCTCGCCTGCTCGCTTTTTCCCTGCGTCGAAGAAGCTCAATCCCGATTCCTGCACTCGCCTGATCGCCTCTTCCGGTCTTCCGCACCGAAGTCGTAGACCTCATCTGCTCTGCTCGATCCCGCACGCCCCTTCCTCCACACGACGAAGTCGCTCCTCCCCTGCGNGCCGTAGACCTCATCTGCTCTGCTCGATCCCGCACGCCCCTTCCTCCACACGACAAAGTCGCTCCTCCCCTGCGACCCGAAAGCAGCTCCTCCCCCGATTCTTCTTTTCGTTCGTTCGCCCTGCCTCCTCCTTCCTCTGCCGCCGAACGGACGAAGCCGAGTTCGACTCTTCCTTCCTCTGCTGCCGAACGGACGAAGCCGAATTCGACTCCATCTTCCTCTCACGGCAAGATTCGACTCTTCCCATTCGATCCTACGAGCTATTCCGCACGCAGAAGAAGCCCCGCTCGAGCTTGCCTCCTCCCTTCTTGATCGACAGAGCCCCCGCTNTGACTCTTCCCATTCGATCCTGCGAGCTATTCCGCACGCAGAAGAAGCCCCGCTAGAGCTTGCCTCCTCCCTTCTTGATCGACAGAGCCCCCCCAATCAAAACAGATCTGCTGCTCGCTCGATCTCGTTCTCCCTCTGCGCTCGACAGACCCTCGTCCTCCNCGATCCTGCGAGCTATTTCGCACGCAGAGAAGCCCCGCTCGAGCTTGCCTCCTCCCTTCTTGATCGACAGAGCCCCCGCTACTCTCTGCGACTGGATCGAAGCCCCCAATCAAAACAGATCTGCTGCTCGCTCGATCTCGTTCTCCCTCTGCGCTCGACAGACCCTCGTCCTCCCCTCACGCAGCACCCAGCTCGATTCGACCTCCCTCTTCCTCACGCACGCAAGAGAAGCGCCCGAATCTGTTCTTTACTCGACCGAAGCTGCTAACTTCCTTCTCGCCAGCAAACAGCAACCTCGAGACAGGTATATTCTTCCAGCTATCTTATGANCTCCTATTTTTGCTGACCACAGGCTTAAAAAATTGTTTCGTTGGCCCCTCTCGACTATTGAATGACGAGAGAGTTTACTTGAGGTTTCGGGTTAAATTTTTAGAAGACATGAAATTGTAGATAAGACACTGCACAGAGATTTCACCCACATTTTTGAGGACTTTTTAATACAGGGTTCGAGGTTTCACATAGCGCAAGCCACTATATTTAATTATCGCTCTTGATAATGAGCGAGCATTATCGATTATGGTAACTCATTAAGATATTGATTACTCAGCTTATAGTAGCAACGGTTTAGAGTTTTACATTGTGAAATTTGATTGAATTTTTAGATTAAAAAAATTTATACTTTGAGCTTAAGACCTCTTTTTTTGCGAGAATGATGACACACCCGATTAATATCCCATGGTTCCGTTGTCCCGAGTTGTCGTAGACTCTAATCTACTTAATCAGGGGATTTAGTCGGCCCAACACAACCAAAATATCATTGTCGGCAACCATTAGTTGATTCATTTAAGGGAACTTTATTGGCCTGGGAAAGTTTGCCTAAGAGGACTAATTTAAATCGACTTTAGTTAAAATAGGGTTTTGTGCCCCATAAAAAATATTCAATGATTCACGTCTCAAAGTGCAGAGAGCTATTGAGGAACATATAAGCACTACGTGATCGTAATTTAATAGTGTCATTTGACAAAAAACACCCAATCAAAGGGCTCAGGTCTTAAAATTTTTTTGTGGAGCTGGCTGGCCAAGCCACGCGGACAGAGAACACAGACCACGTCTTTATTGGCATAGATTGATTTGAGAGTAAATTTAGTAATATATATGATGTGACATTGACTATATGTCAATCATAATTTTCGCCCTCTATAAATTGGTGCGGAGGGCGGACAAATATTTTCTTTTTAGTTTTATGTGTTTTTTTCATTTTAATATTTTATAATTTTTTTTTGAATTTTAAAATTTTATTAATTTTTATTAAAATTGGACNTCATTTTAATATTTTATAATTTTTTTTTGAATTTTAAAATTTTATTAATTTTTATTAAAATTGGACCCTATTAATTTTATATCTTGCTAGTAAAAGGTCGGGTTTGGGATTGCACATGATTGAATCTAAACCTTGTTAACTTTCTCCTGCTTATAGAGGATCGAGTGTAGGAATTGAAATGATTAAATTTTAAATAGATTTTAGACTTTGAAGTTTAATTTTGAGAATAGTTCTCTCTGGTTGAAATCTTCTGTCAATTCNAAATAGATTTTAGACTTTGAAGTTTAATTTTGAGAATAGTTCTCTCTGGTTGAAATCTTCTGTCAATTCAGCCATCATCGGGAAATTTGATCGTTTGATTTGAAACTTGTCAACTTTATTGTGCTAACAAAGGGTTACGTTTAGACTTGATAATTTCATGATGTGACTACGAAGATAGAATACCCTCAATTTATTATATAAGATTTATATTTAATCATTTGTTAAGGATCAGATTGTCTAAACATGGATTCAATCTCATCGTCTTNATCAATTCGGCCATCTTCGGGAAATTTGATGGTTTGATTTGAAACTTGTCAACTTTATTGTGCTAACAAAGGATTTTGTTTAGACTTGATAATTTCATGATGTGACTACGAAGATAGAATACCCTCCATTTCTTATATAAGATTTATATTCAATCATTTGTTAAGGATCAGATTGTCTAAACATGGTTCAATCTCATCGTCTTTAGTCCTAGTCAGGAAGAGGATTGCACTGATCAAGTGAGACTTACGACCATGCCCTATTGACAAAGGTGGCTTGATAAAAAAAAAAAAAAGCTTAATTTGATCTCTTAAATATGATTTTGAAAAGAGATGCTCAACCTTCCTAATGTTCAAGCTTAAGTGACTTCTACGCTTAAAGTGGTGGAACCCCTTTATCATTTTTTTAAAGCGTTGGAAACCACTTTACCATTTGCTTAAAGCTATGCTTTGAAATGAGCTAGGTTGACTTAAATCAGCCTTGCAACTTACGACATATCATGGATGCAACAAGCTATCCTTTACCATGTGTATTGTGATGCACCTACATAATCTTTACCAGTTGGGACACACACTCATTAGATCATTCATCTTCATTTCTCCCTCTTTTTTTGTCACCTCATTGATCCGTGAGATCCTTTTTCATCAATTCATAAACTAATTTTTTAATTATTATTCTACTTGTTCATCAATCTGTTGATTTTTCTAATTTTTCAATAATTATTATTCCTTGATTTTTTTATGTTTCATATTACAAGGTAACCTAGAATTTTATAAATATTTCACAAATAATAAAATGTAGTACTCAATCCTCTTGTCTGTGTTGTTGCGCTATATTCCTTTTCTTCTATTTTTTTCTATTATTGCAAATTTATCATTACATTACCACACATATTTTCATTGGTGCAACTTTCATCATTGCATGGCCTCAAAATTTTTTTCATTAGTGCATCCTTTATTCATGCATTGGTGTGTTTCTTTTTGTTTATGTTTTCTTTTTTTAATAGAATCACAAATTTCCTTCAGTAGATAAAAATATAACTTCTAGCATCCGCTTTGGTTCTGATTCTTTTGGAATTGAATGTTCATATAACCTCAATATGAGAAATGCAAAACATCAATTCAAATTATCGTTCAAAAGAAAATATCCTATGATATTTTATTGTTATAATAAGTCAATGATTACAATTATACATAATCCCACACAACATGATAATATAAAATATATTGAAGTCGATAGATATTTTATAAATGAGAAGCTTAATTATAGTCTAATTTGTACTCCGTTTGTCTGTTTGTAACAAAATTTGGAAATTTTGTTGACAAAATTTGGAAATTTTGTTGACATTCTCTCTAAAGGATTATCAATGGTAGCTTTTTAGAAATTATCTGGCAACATGGAATATATGGTATTTAGTCATTCATTTGAGAGTGTGTGAAATGCCTACTAAATTTTTGCCAGCAAGAAGTCATGCAAACTAGCTTACATGCTTCTTTTCTTACTATTCTATTTCCACCTCATTGATCCATGGGATCTCTCTACTACTTAGTCATTGATCAAAGGACTATTTTAATTGTTATTTTGCCTATATATGATATATAAATTATTGTAATTATTATTTTCTGATTTTTATTCTTTCAATTAGGTACTCTCCTAGGATTCTATAAATACAACACTAGTTTTGAAATGGAGTGCTTAACCAATTCTCCAATTCTTATAATAAATGACAGCATTTACAGTAATAGGATGTACCTTAAGAATTGAGTCTCATAACCCCGTCACTCATAATCTCTGTCCTCCATGTTTTAGGATGCATTCCCTTCAAGTGAGTCTAACCTCATTTTGGGCAATTGAGTTGGCTTTGCTAATGCCTGAGTGAGTGGCAATCATTAACGCCTATGATTGCTTTTATCAATGCATTTATTTGTGCCAACTTTAATATGAATCTATTGCGCTCAATATATTGTAACTTAGTTGGTTATATCATTAAACCTTTAAACCCCAATTAACCATATTAGACTTCTCAGGCCTTTATTGTTAAAGACAATTTTGGGCCTTAAGTTGAAAGGATATGAACTTTGACATTCTACACCCTGGTTTACTCTGGATATATGATTTGAGGCATCCCATGATTGATTGATTGACCACATATCTTCATCCAATTCTTCCGCCCATAAACAAATATTCTGCCACCGGTCTTGAGCATACCAATATGCCTTATTGAGAGTGTTTTTGGCATTAGGTCTGTGATTCAATTAGACGCAGGTGTTTGTGTTCGTGGTCTACCTCAATTCTCATTAATTGTTAGCTAACAAAGAGTGATTTTTGGGACTTTATTTTAGTTCACCTTTGTAATATCATGCTGCTCAACGTTCTTTTTCATATTTACACTACAAGCTTGTGGACCTCTTTGTGAGCCCTCAATATTCCATTTGAATTCAAGTTATGCTCATNCGATGGTCAGTCAGTATGATTTGAAATTATTTGACATCAGATCTTTTGTTCACTTATCAAGTTCTGATTATTTTTCTCTTTCAATCTTCTTCAGGGATTAATGTTCGAGTCTATTGTCAAGTGGGTAAAAGCAATCAAGGGAAATTTGCTTTGGATGTAGCTGTGAAAACATTAGATCTTTATAAAGAGTAATTCACAGACTTTATATTTGATATTTTATTATCCAAATATATATATATATATATATATATTGCTCTTGGTTTTTTATGCTGCTCAGTTCTGTGTTACTAGGTTTTTTTATTTAGTTCTCTCGCCATTAGAAGTTTTCTTACTATTTATCTGTTGGTTTTATATTTTTTGTACTCATTGATTGTTATTCTTCTTTGTGGTCAACTGCTTTTCTCGATCAATTACTTCCAGTTAATGATTAATCAACATAATCCAGGTACTTTGCAGTTCCATATCCACTTCCTAAACTTGACATGATTGCCATTCCGGATTTTGCTGCTGGCGCCATGGAGAACTATGGTTTAGTGACTTATAGAGAAACGGCTCTTCTCTATGATGAACGCCATTCAGCAGCTGCAAATAAGCAAAGGGTAACTTATATTTGCTTTGCTTTTTCTCCTTTTTTTCACACCATTGAAAAATATATTTGCTTAGTTTTTTTTAATATTTATTTTCATCTTTTGTTAATTTACATTCCATGTCTAGTAGCAATACTCAATTGCATAACCAATTTTCCGTTAATATCTTATGGTTTTCTTAATTACTTTGTTTAAGAAAATGATATTACCATTGCTCATCATTTTGAAGGGCTGTTGTGTCTGAATGGAACTTNTTGGCTATTAAAATTTTGCTAATCTCTTAATATTCTTTCAGCAGTCAGTTCTTAACATTTTTCCTGTTAATTCTTTCTCATAATATTTTTTTTCAAGAGCCCAATACTGTTTCTTTATTGGAGCATTTACTTACATACCACTCAATTCCTATATTTTTACATATCTAACACCTAAACTTTTACTTTTTAAATTTATACCACCCAAATCCTTCCATTCACATAAAAAATACGACCATTTTAACTTCTAAAAGGTGAAGAACACCTTTTCATGCATAGGTAAGGTGGTATGTATATAAAAATTGAAGTTTTGGTGTTAGATATGCTAATACATAGGCATTGATTGGCATATATGCAAATCTNTATCTACTGATGTTTGCTAGTGTTCTCTTGCATCTAGCTCTCCTTGGTAGGGAAAGGAGGCGAATAACCCATTACTAGTTTTCTTGTTGGGAAGGATGCACACACTATATCCACTTTTTTTTTCTTGTGTGAGTGCTTACAAAAATTTTTTGCATCTAGTCATCCGATGAGAGGGCATGTTAAATGCAACTAAAGAATTAAAATGCAGTTTACATAAATTGAAGTTTCATCTACTTATGGGGATCACTATTATCCTCAATTGCTATGTGGTGGCTAGAGGAAATAAAAGGAATCATGGTGGGGGCAGAAACAGTCTTGTTCATTCAAAGGATAAAGGGGTCTTAAAAAACTAATGAAAGTTTAGTGAATCTAAGTCAAGTTTGATTTAACTTAGGTTACTTTATTCTTGTGGTTCAACTTTTGGGTTGCATTGGCTAGAAATAAGCTACCGTATGCACGATCATAAGGTGCACTCATCTAATTTGCTTGGGAGGATGAAATAGTTCTTTTTAATGACTAAGTGTAAGTTATAGTTCAACCTAACATAAATGCATTTGCCCCATTCTAGTCTTGAAGAGGATGAACGATAACTAGTAGCCTTGCTTGGCATGCAACACCATCTATTACTCATCGTTGTATGATTGAAGCATGAGACACCTCCAAATAATACCAAATCAACTACAAAACCTAACACTTCAACCAGGAAAATAGTACGAATTACATTGCAATAGGATGCTTACGGAGAGTGCCACATTAGGCTGTGGGCTCGATTGATATGCAAATAATAAAATAGAATGCCATGATAGGAGGACATTGTGGTGGTGGTAGCCTTGGAAGGAGGTGGTCAGAGACAGTAAGGAAGACAACAACTACGAGGAGACATGAGAGCCTAGAGGAGAGTGGGCTGGGCTTTGAGTGAGGTCAAGAGCGAGCTGGATTTGTCTTACATGATGAGTGAGGCATGAAGGAGAAATAATAAACGGGGTGTTTATTTTTAATATTCTTTTAAATTTTTATTTTTGAATACCCTAACCCTAAATAAGGTCCATTAGATGCATACCTTATGGGAGAATTGTCCAAAAAGTGTTGAGGTGCTCCTCTAATTGCACAATTTTAAGAAATAATCGTGCTATAGCTTAAAGACATAACCTTCCATGCCATTGTGCTTTAACAACTAAATTCATTAGAGAGAATCACGTCCTATTCTAATCGTATTTCCATACATACTTTATATCATTCTCATAAGTTTTTCTCAAATTTCATTGGGAAGCACCAACTAGGCACCTAATAATAAAATTAGAAGTTTCAACTGTTATGATTTTGTGGTCCACATATAGGGGTTTACAACTATCTCAAATCCCCCCATCTCAAGCACTTGGCAGCCTACTGAAATGGGACTTATGGAATGTCATATGCGCGAAAGTAAAGCCATGCAATTCCTATATGAATTAAGTTTGTTCTATTAAACCTCAGAGACATCCTTTGTTGAGATTTTTTTCCTACATTAGAAGGGCAATTATCCCAATAACCTGTGCCAAGGGAAAACCTTAACCATGGCAAAATAAAGCCGTGGCCACAGGGTAAAAATCTTTGTATAGTTGATGTTCCCAATCTGTCGCTAAAAATTCCTACTTCAAGTCAAAACGAGTTCCCCTTATTATCGAAATAATTAATTAGACCACTTTTAACTTCTAATTAATTAACTCATGATCACTCTGGTCATTTTAAACCTTATTTAATGTCCATAATTTGTGCATTCAGATACTGATTAGCTTATATAGTACCATTAAATATTAACTAACCTAGTCAGCCCAGTTAAACTCTAACTAGCACTAATTACTGTAGTAATTTGGTATTCCCCCTCCCAACTATGGGATGCATTCTGGCTGCTCCTTCCTAAAGGCTTGCTTCGATTGAGAGATCACCCTTTTAGTTGCACTAATTGGCTTATAATTATTTGCATATTTTAGTTCCGCTCTTGATAACATTGGCTATTAAAATTTTGCTAGTCTCTTAATATTCTTTCAGCAGTCAATTCTTAACATTTTTCCTGTTAATTCTTTCTCTTTTTATTTTTTTTTCAAGAGCCCAATACTGTTTCTTTATTGGAGCATTTACTTACATAGCACTCAATTCCTATATATTTACATATCTAACACCTAAACTTTTACTTTTTAAATTTATACCACCCAAATCCTTCTATTCACATAAAAAATACCACCATTTTAACTTCTAAAAGGTGAAGTACACCCTTTTATGCATAGGTAAGGTGTTATGTATATAAAAATTGAAGTTTTGGTGTTAGATATGCTAATACATAGGCATAGATTGGCATATATGCAAATCTTCCTTCTTTATTTTGCTCTAAGCCATTTTTCTCTATTCCTAAATCAGGCTTCATTCAAGATAATTTTGGAAGTACCTTCTGATCATGTAGCATTGTCAAATATGCCTGTTATTAAAGAAGAAGTCAACGGGAATGTGAAGAAGCTATATTACCAGGAATCTCCCATTATGTCTACTTATTTGGTTGCTGTTGTTGTGGGCTTGTTTGATTTTGTAGAGGCCTCCACAACTGATGGTCAGTCAGTATGATTTCAAATTATTTGACATCATATCTTTTGTGCACCTATCAAGTTCTAATTATTTTTCTCTTTCAATCTTCTTCAGGGATTAATGTTCGAGTCTATTGTCAAGTGGGTAAAAGCAATCAAGGAAAATTTGCTTTGGATGTAGCTGTGAAAACATTAGATCTTTATAAAGAGTAATTCACAGACTTTATATTTGATATTTTATTATCCAAATATATATATATATATATATATATTGCTCTTGGTTTTTTATGCTGCTCAGTTCTGTGTTACTAGGTTTTTTTATTTAGTTCTCTCGCCATTAGAAGTTTTCTTACTATTTATCTGTTGGTTTTATATTTTTTGTACTCATTGATTGTTATTCTTCTTTGTGGTCAACTGCTTTTCTCGATCAATTACTTCCAGTTAATGATTAATCAACATAATCCAGGTACTTTGCAGTTCCATATCCACTTCCTAAACTTGACATGATTGCCATTCCGGATTTTGCTGCTGGCGCCATGGAGAACTATGGTTTAGTGACTTATAGAGAAACGGCTCTTCTCTATGATGAACGCCATTCAGCAGCTGCAAATAAGCAAAGGGTAACTTATATTTGCTTTGCTTTTTCTCCTTTTTTTCACACCATTGAAAAATATATTTGCTTAGTTTTTTTTAATATTTATTTTCATCTTTTGTTAATTTACATTCCATGTCTAGTAGCAATACTCAATTGCATAACCAATTTTCCGTTAATATCTTATGGTTTTCTTAATTACTTTGTTTAAGAAAATGATATTACCATTGCTCATCATTTTGAAGGGCTGTTGTGTCTGAATGGAACTTTCAGGTGGCAACCGTCGTTGGGCATGAATTGGCACATCAGTGGTTTGGCAATCTTGTCACCATGGAATGGTGGACTCATTTATGGCTTAATGAGGGATTTGCGACATGGGTAGCCAAGCTCACCTTCTTTGTGACTTTCTTTACTAGATGTACTNATGTCAATTTTTTTTTAGCATGCAAAATTTTGTTGTTAAAACTCTTAGAATATTTTTGCTTTCAAATCCAATGGAAAAAAAACCTGAATTTAACTAGAATTAAATTTTGCATCATTGCATATGATGAGTAGGCTAATTGGTTCAACTGGAATTAAGAGTAAAGTGCGAACAAAGTTTCTTGACTATTTAATGTGGTCATTTTAGTCTCAGAGTATAAAAGTGTCAAATTAATCCTCATACTCTTCAAATTGGGGCTAATACAATCCTCCGTGGGGATTATTTCCGTTCATATTAAAAGTGTCTCGAGACCAAATTAGCACTTGTATAGACTCTGGGATTAAAATGGGCCATTGCAAAGATTTAGGGAACTATTTTGACACTTCTCTGTGTGCATTTACTTGTTACAGGAGTTGAACTTGTTCTAAAGGCGGGCTTGTGTGAGTTGGATGTGTGTATAAGGCTTGGAAAGAGGGTGCTTTGACTAGTAAAACGGGTTGCACTTATATTTAGGTGTTTAGGTGTGCAGTATTGCAGTGTGTGCGTATAAGAAGGATTTGGGAGGCATGGGGAGGTGTTTCACAAATACACTATGGGATTAGGAAGGTCAATATTTTTACATTACCTTATGGTTATCAGTCATACCAAATCAGCTTAGTTTGGCCTTCAAAATTGAAAATTTAAGTCTTGATTTTAGTTGATTGTACGAAAACCAACTCATATTCATGCCTCATGAAGGCTGGTTCAATTTCAAATTTACAGTTCTAGCAAAGGGCAACAAACCACATGCCTGCCGTTATTCAAGCCACATTATCTAAATCCTATAAATCCAGCAGAAGGTAACAAACCGCAGGCCTATATGAGAGTAAATAGCAGCAGAAATAATGAAACCGAAATAAACTTTGTCAAAGCTATAGGAACTTAGATTATTCTGAACCACAGAACTAAATTCTGAACTGTATTAAATGGAAAAACCTATATTCTTAAGAAACTAAAAACTGCTTTGACAAATTCCACATTGATGTACTTAGCTTCGTATAAATCAACTTTCAAAAATTGAGCATTGATATTCTTATGGTAAGTTTGCACTCTATGCAATATAATCTACATGCATCACATAAATATTGCATGGCTAGAGCACTTGCTATCTTTGGAATCCATCACCAACAGTGTACACAACCTCATAATAAAAAATAATTTCAGAAATAAGAAATATATTATGTCTAACATAGCATTAGATGTCAATTCATAAAGAAAAGTGAAAAGTGAAGAATCCATGAAGTTTATAGCAAGTTCATGAAATATGTTTGAATCAGATACATTATAAATGACTTGTTGTTTCTTGTTTTTACTTCTTACAGATTCCAAATGAAAGCTTTTTTTGAATTTAGATGCACCACTACTTTATCACAGGGTTTAAGCTCAATGTATTGTTTGTTTGCAACCGTAGAAAGCTGATAATTTTCATATAACCAGTATTCTTCGAGTATCCAACTATTTGAAATGAGGGAAGTAACAAAAATGATATGAAACTAATGTGTCTTAATGAATTGCAATAATGACCTATAATTAATTCTTAGAAAATGAGAATATAAAATATTTAAAAGCACGCAAACCACTATTTATAATAATAAAAAAGCCTATATGACTTGATAATTTGCTTCGATGTATGATGCACTTTTAGGATTTGCCACATATATGGAATTTATATTTTGGGCTTCATTTAAGTCATTTATTATTAATGAATTTATGAAATATTGGTGTCACTTAGCTTTTGTTGTGAGGCTTGTTCTATGAATTTATATCATCAAATCAACTAAAAATAATAAATATCAATCCAATCATTTATCATAAAATATTTTATGAAGTAATTATTTAAAAGTTAGATTTTCAGATTGGTCAACTACAATAGCATTATTTGTTTAGTTTCACTACGTGGACTTGATTTCTTTTATGTTTGGGTACATTTGTAATCTCAAAATCAATTTTGTTTTCATCTTTCAATTTTGATTAAGCTTTGATTTATGCTCGTGATGATCATCTAATGTAGATGTAAGTTTAGATGTAACAAAAATCTGATATATATTAAGATGAGATGCTATTGATTTCTTATATCAATATTCATGAACAATATTTTTATTAATTGGATAAATTTCAACCATACGTGTTTCTAGCAATAAAGTATTTTATTGGCTTTAGATGAGATGCTATTGATTTTATTTTTGGGAATTGAGACGGTTTGACAACCCTAATGGATGCTAGTATCATGCTTAAATACTAAAAGATGAAAAAAAAAAAAAACTAAAAGATTTAGATATAGCTTCAAATAGTATTTTCAATGACTTGTAGCCCGGTTCATTTCAAATTAAATTTGGAAGTAATTTAATTAAATTTAAGAATTATAAAAACTTGCATGCTTCAGATTATTTATTATAAATTTTTATCCTTGTGCTAATAGATATGCTGATATAAGGACAAACCAGTCCGATTACTAAACACTAAGATTTAAGTCTTTTTTGAAGGATTTATTTCAAAATTGATCGATATTACGGCCTTATCCAAGTCGTATTTAGGATTCAAATCTTTTACTTCCATCACATGATAACAAATTGCAACCTTGCCCTTATCAAAGTCAGGGTTCAGGTTCCAAATCTCACATGTCCTGAATATAATAAACTGTAGGCTTATAATTCTACTGATGGGAGACCCATATATAAAAAGAAGTCCAACAAACTCCAGAGCAGGAACTAGATAGTGGTAGAAATAGGGGAACCAGAACAGCAAGTTGCATGCGACTGAAATCCATAATATTTATAAAAAATCCATAGTTTATATGAACTCCACCTAAAAGCTGCATTAGGAAATTCCACATCACTGTTGTTTATGCCTTGCTCCATCAGTCAAACTATTGATGACCTGTTGAACCGTCTTTCATTTTGCTTGCAATACACACGTGAAGAATTTCTTTTACTTTGGCGTTACAATGTGGCAATAATCACATTTTTTTCTCTGCAGGTTGATATAAATCACGCTAATGAGATTGATGAAATTTTTGATGCAATTAGTTACCTAAAAGGAGCCTCTCTGATCCGAATGTTGCAATGTTTCCTTGGTGCTGAGTGTTTTCAGGTTTGGTTTTGCTATGAACTGATTCTAGAAGTTTTTTATTCCTTGTTATGATGAATTTCTCGATAATGTAGAAGTTTTTCCTAAGTTTACACCTTTGAGCTGAACTAAAAATGGNACCACACACTTCTTATGTATTGACATATCTAACATTCAAAGCTTGATATTTATGTTTATAACACCATGCTGTCATAAACCAATGCATGAAAAAAGTATACTTAACTTTTAAAAAGAAAATGTTGGTGGTATTTATTATGTCATGTAAAGGATTTGAATGGTAATGTAATTATGAATGTTTTAGTGTTAGATATGTAAATACATAAGAAGGTGTGGTATGTATGGCAAGCAACAGCCCAAGGAAACAATCAGAACAAAGAGGTGCACTTGCTCATTCAGATTTTGAAAATGTATTTAAAATAAAATTTTAATTTGTTAGTGATCCATTTT
>JXCR01146313.1:83572-148413 GCA_002079205.1 Phalaenopsis hybrid cultivar
ATATATATATATATATTTGAAAAGAGCTACTCATGGCTCCTTACGCTTTAATATCAAAGACGGTTACAAAATATTGGAGGGAAAGAGGATCCCCGCTAAAAATAAAGAAAATGCATATTGTCCTAGGGGTTCCTCCTTCCGCATTACAACTCCATCCAAAAAAGAAATAAAGATGAAACAAAGGTAAATATAAACCAAAATTACATGTATCCAAACAAAACGTATACCCAACAAATGAAGTATATCCCATGTGCACATGTATAAAAATTGAAACAAAGGTGCCAAGATCAGACGTCTTGAAAGCCGAAAATAGCACGAACAAGCATATCCCGAAAATCAAAGACCTGCAGCTCGAAAACTGTGAAAACACCAAACAAGCAATAAAAGAAATGAGCAATGTAGAAAGCTAAGGCTCCACGCTCTTCCAACCCCCCATCCTGAAATGCAAATAACAAATAAGGAGCCACGGTTCTGTCCATGAGAAAGAGTGAAAACCTCGTATAAATTTGGAGTTATGAGCCTTCATATCGAAGTGATTAACCCCAATCACAGAAAAATTATAAAGCTGGAGCAAAAAACTAAACCTCCCATACTCATTCTCAACAGTATTCCCAGAAAAATTACTGCAATAAATCCCATATACCATCTCTTCACATAACACCCAAGCCAATAGCCGAAGCAAGAATCATCTACGAAACCACCAAATTTTAGTAAACCTGCCCAACCGTAGCAAAAAAATGGGGCCATGGGCCTCCCAAATTATTCATAACATACGAGGTAATGGAGCCCCGGGCCTCCATGCAAGTATTATAAAACCATCTACCATATAATGCACGTATAGATGCTGCTTGCTTCACCCAATAGCAGGTAACTAAAGCACCCTGAGATAAGTTAAGAAGATTAAAAATAGCCTGGGCCGAAATATACCACCCAACCAAATAAAATAAGCTAAAAGGAACCATCCCTACGAATATAAGGAGCATCGATGTTGTCACCAACCAGCATAATGTGCAAAGAGGGAGGGGGAGTAGATCCCACCCTACAAATATTAGTGGCACTACCTAAATTAGCAAGCCAATTAGCGGGTTGGTTCCCCTCCCGGTAATTGAAACTCCACATAACATTCATAGTGGTGATTAAACCTTTGATCCTCTTAATGTAGTAAAGGATCTCCCAAGGGGCCTCGACACCATTAGCCAAAATATCAATCAAGATGCGATTATCACATTCAAAAATAATAAAATGTCAGCTGAGAGAGTGAGCCATAATAGCAGCCGTTAAAATGACCCGAGCTTCAGCCTCTATAGGAGTATCAGTATATGAAAGAGATGAAAAGAAAAGTATACAGTTTTCTGCATAGTTTCTAGCAATGCCCCCACAATTAACACAATTGGCTTTCCAACTTCTATTCGTGTTAAATTTAATCCACCCCCTAGGAGGTGGCCGCCATCTAACCAAAATCAGTGGATGAGGAAGCCTCCTTTCATCCAAATTTGTATGCCCCATAGACAAAATAATTGATGCCCGAAAAGAAACTTTTTTTAAAATTCTCCATTCTACACAACTTGTTAATGTATGCAATAATATTAGTAAAGACCATCATATTCTGAATGACCTTTCCTTCATGAATAATGTCATTACGAGCCATCCAGATAAACCAACATAAGATATAAGGGTAAATTTGCAAGAAATGTTTCTGCTTACGGTCCGAATTACAAATCATAGTAGTGAACAAAAGATTCCTCTTAGGAGTGACGATAGTGCCAAACCACAAGCCAACCTTCCTTCATATAAATAGTGAAAAGGGACGAGAGAAGAAAATATGCTCTATAGTCTCCTCCGCCGAATTACATAAACAACAACGAGAAACGATTCTTAAACCTTTCAACTTTAATATATCATCACAAGGTATTATAGAATGGAAAATGCGTCATGCCAAGAAAGACATAGAGGGAGTTAATGCCCTCCACACCCCCTCACCCCAAGGGAGTTTTTGGAAATTATGTAAAGAGGAATATAAAGATTTAGTAACAGAGCTTGTCATGGGAAATTTCAAAGTAGGAGTATCTTGCAATTGAGACTCAATAGGAATGGTGGAAATGAAAGTAGTTCCCTCCATCCCCAAAATGCTAATGAGAAGAGGAAAATTCCAATGGCCGTTCACCCAAGTATCCGAAACCTTGAGAGTAGAATACCTCGTATCTCTCATATCAAGCAAAACATGAGACCAACATTCATGCCAGAACGAAATATTTCCACTCCCCACCTTCCTGTAAATGAAATTCTTCGCCCAATCTCTAATATGAAGAAATCTCTTCCACATCGTGGAATTCTCTAATCGCCAATTAATCAAAGCAGGATGAGAAGAACGACAATATTTCCCGTGCATGAAATTAGCCCACAAAGACTCACCTTTCCTGAAATTAAACCATTGCTTAAAAACATTAATATTAGTAATATGTTGTAAAGATTTGAAGCCCAAACCACCAACATCCAAGGGTTTGCAAATATCCTTCCAAGGCATACATCTTCTACCAGAGTGATTTCCCACCCATAAAAACTTATTGAAACATCTTGCAAGGTTCAAAATAGTACTTTTTTGGGTTGGAGTACTTGAAGAGTGTATAAAGGAAGAGAGTGAAGTGATACTCTTGAGCAAAATAATACGACCCCCAAAGGAAAGTAAATTATTTTTCCAATACAAAATTCTTTTCCGCACCATTTCCACTACCTCGTAAAACTGAATGCGCCTCTTCCTGCCTTTAAGGAGAAATACCTTAAGATATTTAAGGGCTTCGGGTAGAGAGAGAGAAGCCTGTAAAATTGGCAATCCAGCATGCATTTGAACGATTTATCATGTTTCCCAAGTAGATGTTACATTTATTAGCATTAAAAAGAAGACCAGAGACGGATTGAAAGTCAACCATTAAGCTGTGAATCTTCTTCACCGTTTTTTTGCTAGAATTAGAAAACAGAATCATGTCATCGACATAAGCTAAATGAGTGACCGCCATGTTAGATTTATGAGCATAATGCAAAATGAGGTTTCTCTTGAAAAGATTGTTAAGAAGGCAAGAAAGATAGTCAAATATTAAAATGAAAAAAGTAGGGGATAAAGAATCTCCCTGCTTAATCCCACGGCCCGCACCAAAAAAATCCCCGAAAATGACCATTAATTAGAATACTATATTTATTGCAATGAAGCCATGAGATGATAATTTTGTAAAACTCCTGAGAGAAACCACGAGCCTTAAGAACCTTCAAAATAAACTCCCAACTGAGAGAATCATAAGCCTTATGGATATCCAATTTAGTGATCATGTTGCCCCCTCTACATTTTTTATCAATGTTAAGAATGAGTTCATGTGCCAACATGATGTTATCAGTGATCCCTCGCGCCTGAATAAAGACAGATTGATTCAAAGCAATTAATTTGTTGAGATGAGGTTGGATGCATCTGACCAAAATTTTACTAATCATCTTTGAAATAACAGAAGTCAGAGAAGTGAGTCTTAAATGGTCCTAAGAACTTTTTTGAGTATTCTTGGGAATGAGAACAATTGTAGCGGCAGAGAAATAATTTCCTGGTGTTTCCCCTTTAAAGAAACTCTGGATAGCCTCCACTACCTTATTTTTAACAATACTCCAACATTTAATGTAAAAAGCAGAAGTGAAGCCACCTGACCCTGGGGCTTTATTACAATTAATATCCAGAAGAGTAGAATAGATTTCCTCAGCCGAGGGAATACCATAAAAATCGAGATCCACCATATGATGACGTACATCATCAAATAAAGAGGCATCAATAGAGCCCGAAGTCTCGTGAAACTCAAAAAGTTTTGAAAAATAAAGAACTGCACTCTCCCCTATCTCCTCATCCCCCATGATCTAGTTCCCCTCATTGTTTTTAATCCTCACAATGGTGTTAGTGGCTCGTATTTGTTTAATGCAGCATGAAAATATTTAGTATTTCTATCACCTTGAGAGAAATGGGTCTCCCCAGTTTTTTGTTACAAAAACTCCTCCCATAGAGAGGCCTCCAATAATTCCTTATTAGCCTCCTGTAAATCGTGGATGATATCATTAATATTCTCATCAAGAACCTGAAGCATACTCACCACACCCTATGTTCGACTCTCTTAACTCTAGCACGTACATCACCAAAGACATTCCAATTCCAAGACCTTAGAGCAGCAACTACCTTCATATGCATTTTCCAAAGAGTGTACCAAACATTACCCACTTCTTCACATTTCAAATTATCAACAATAATCTCAAGAAATCATCATGTCTAGCTCAGACATTTAAGTAACGAAAATGATAGGTGAAGACTTTTTTAAAAAAATCAAAGGATAAGAGAAGAGAGTTATGATCAGATCCAGACCTGCAAAGATGTTGAACCTACGAAAAACCATAAGAGGAGAGCCACAACTGATTAGCAAAGCATCTATCAAGTCGTTCAAACAACATGCCCCTTTTCCAAGTAAATTTAGAACCAATAAATCCCAAGTCAGAAATGCCCGCTATAGCCAACGTTTCATTCAATTTATCTGTTAAAGTGGTGTCAAATCTCCGATCACCTAACTTTTCAGATTCGTGCATCACCATATTGAAATCCTTTCCAACCATCCAATTTTGATGGATTGAAGTGCCCATCTCAGAAAGTTTGTGCCAGAGATCAAATCTAGACAAAAGTAAGATATCCAGAGAAAACATCCATAGAGAATAGAGTATGCACAAACTGCCTATCATCAGTGATGACGTCAACTGTAATATGATTCCGCCAAAATAATCAAATTTTGTTAGAGCAATTAGCAAAAAAAGAGAAATTTTTGAATTTACCCAAGATACGATCATTCGGAGAGGAGACCAAGGGTTCCAAAATAAAAAATATATCAACCTTATGAATCCTTGTCATTAATTTGAGTCTATCAAGGGAGTGAGGATCTAGGTCGGGTCCGTCCATTTTCTCCATCTGAATAGTATTGATTCATCTCCAACATAGCATTAGAAGTACCGTTAGTGTGATTTTGCACCTCCTTTTGAGTTCTATTCTTCCTTCTACGATACTTTTGAACATGTCATTCATCCCTTAAAACTTTTGAAATATCTTCCAAAGGAGTGTCAGAGAGAGCATCGGAATGATGAGAATAAATAAAATTATCATCCATATTCAAAGCGTTAGGGAGAGAAGCCAAGGAAGGACAGGCCCCCTCAGTATTAGAGATGATAGGAAGGTCCGGAGCAGGTAACACCTGCCTTGTTATCTCAATCGGGGCAATAACATTAGGGGGAGTAGGATCTAGATTTTATCAGCATTCGAAGTAACTGGGAGAGAGCAGAAGAAAATCTAGCTCCCTCATTATTAGAGATATCTGGAGGATTCGAGTCAGATAACACTTGCTCAGTTCTACCCTCGGCAGGAGTTGAAGGAATGATAGTGGGATGGGACAAGCTGCTAAAGGTTCTGCTTGAACAGCTGCGACATTTTTAGGGAGCATAGAAGCTTGCTCCACGTGCGGTTGTTTCCTACCATCCCCTTTCCTCAGTTCCGGATGTAACTTGAAACATTGATCCTGATCGTGGCCAAACATTCGACAATGTGTGCAGTAGTAGGGGTGTTGTTCTAATACCTGTTGCCAGTAACTAATGTGATCCGACCCAATCCAAACCTCATCAGGTGGAGGTAAAATCACATCCCTTTCAATTAAAACTCTAGTCATAGAAGGTCTCGTGAGATTATAGGTGAGAGCATCTAATTTTAGGGGTCTCCCGAACATAGCAGCTAATGAGAAGAGGATTTTGTGATTGAAGAGATGAACCTTCAAAGAAGGGAACCTAAACCAGACTGGAATAATAAAAGCCTCTGCTTTAGGATCAAAATTTATTGATCATTTTAAGACCTTCATACCGCAGTCCTCAAACCACACCAAACGTTTCGCAAACAGACGCGTATAGTCCTTTTCATTGGACAGTTGAATTAAAATATGCCTTCCATCTGAGGAACTTATCTTCCAGTCTCCCGTAAGCCTCATCAATTCAAAGTGTTTTCAAAGAAACTCCATTTTAGGATGCCCATACAGGAATTTCCCTACCAGATGAAGTCGACAGGAAGAGGCGAGTTCGGCGTTCTTGGCGTCAGAGAGGAAGAGAGCAAGCTTTCCACCTTTCCGGCCAGGATGTCGAACGAAAGAAGTATCAGATTCGAGCGCGAGATTGTCGTAGAATGCAGAAGGGAAGTTTGGAACGCCATCAGCGGTCACGCTAGCGTAAGAACGAACCCTTTTACCAGTGTTACCAAAGCCGCCGGCCGTCGCGACAGTGTACGAGCGAGCCATGATGATCAATCACCGCGTCACCATCGAATCGCCAACCCTAGCAGAGAAGAAGACGAAACCATCGTGCTATATATATTTCTAACTATATATATATATATTAGAAATTATATTAAGAAATAATTTATTCATGTGAGAAGGTATGAGGAATAAATTATTTCCTTGGATTAGATTTATTTGTTTTTCTATTTTAGACTTTTCTATTTTATGTTGTTTCTTTTATCCCCAAACAATTAATATGAATTGATTAATTGGTGATATTAGATGTTATTTCTTTCATTTCATGCTATTTATTTTTATTTTCTTTCTTATTCTAAGATTCATGTAAGGGTTATTTATATCGTCTTTCATATCAATAAAAGTATTCTACATTGTTCTGAATTTCAACATAGTATCAACGCCTAATTTCATTCCATAGCCACCGGTTCTCCTTTCAGAACCATCAGACTCCCTTCCTGCCATCCTCGATATGGGAAGGGAGGTATGTTCTTCTTAGTATTTGAAACAACCACTTTTTCTTCTTCTCTCCATGCAAACTCCTTTGCAGCATTACTTGGAGGAGTTTTCCGCCTATCTACATACACTACAAAAACTGCAGCCAACGACAACCGTAGTCAATTAGAAATCAACCTTTCCTGCAGGATGTCTACTTCCTTGCAAACTCCCCTGCAGTATTACCAATAGGAGCCTTGTGCGTACCTATAAACACAGTAGAATGGCAGTCAAATATAATGACAATTATCTCTCTGCAAACTCCTTTATAACATTACCCATGGGAGCATTCCGCCTACCTACAAATACTGTAGGAACTGCAGTAAAAAAAATCGTAGTTGTCTATTTTGCGACAAAGTCAACTATAGCTGTAGGAGCCTTCCGTTTACCTATAGATACTACAAGAACTGTAATGACAACCACAATACGGGATGGAGACTTCAAGTTCTATTTCACAGGTTCTTCCTCACCTCGCTCATTGTTTGATGTTTTGTAATCCAAGTTGAACATGATTTTTAATCATGTTTTTTACTTGCGTGATAATTTTAGAAGTTATATTAGGAAATAATTATTCCTGTGAGAAGTTATGAGGAACAAATTATTTCCTTGGATTGATTTTTTTTTTTAATATTTTAGATTTTCCTATTTTAAGTTGTTTCCTTTATCTCAAAACAATTTATATGAATTGATTAATTGAAGATATTAGGTGCTATATCCTTCCTTTTCTGTTATTTTTTTTTTTGTCTTTCTTATTTTAGGATCATGCAAGAGTTATTTATACCCCATTTCATATGTTCTTTGGCTACACGCCCAGTGAATTCAGTAACAAGAAGTTTGGTAATATATTTTTCATGCAACTTAGGCTTTCATTTCACAAAGAATTCTGGCATAAACCTAAAAATACATGTTCAGGAAGAAGTTCTGATGTATCAAGCCATTCGCGCTCAATCATATACTTCCAAATTTTAATATTCTCTCTCTTCATATTCTTTTTCATTCTACTTTTAATTTTTTTTTCTTTTTGAGTCATATTAGTAAAGTTTTGTTCTCGTAGGCAAATTTTGGATCCAACATTCTCTAAAAGTAGTATGGACTTTTGCCAAGAACAAAAAACTAAACACCACAAGATTCAATAAACATGAACAATCAAGATTTTTGGCAGCCAAGTAGTTATAGCATAATTGGAAGAAAGAATCCTCATAATGAATTAAACGAACTTGAACATCTTCTTAGAATCACTCCAATGGTTGATATGCCATAGGTGACACTAGAGTTAACCCAAAAAAATACTAGGAAAAACAAATAATATGACTAAAAACAAATAAATAGTTGTAACCAACACGCTTGAAAGGGGAAATACAATAATACGACACAAGAAAACACCACTAAAGTGTTTCCCAAGGGTGGTGGAGGTTGGCTAGGTGGATCAGAATGGCTAGCGGGGGCAGCGACAACAAAGGAATGCTGGTGGCAGTGAGAGGGAGGTACAAAAGTGCATGGACAACAAGTATGTAGACTGTCTTGGGTGATGGCAACGAGGAGTTGGGGTGGATAGCGGTGTGTCACAGACAAATAGTCCCACATCGTCTAGGTGTAGGGCCGAAAACAGTATTTAAGTCCTGGGCTGCCCACCACCCACAAGGGCTCTTTTGGGAGGTAACAAGTGGTATCAGAGCATATTACTGCCTGTCAGGTGTGTGGACTATCCATGGTCTAGTGGGACCCTCGGTGGAGCCGATCCGTGACGAGGGCGTCACGTGATTGGGTGGAGGAGAATGTCACGGATAAATAGTCCCACATCGGCTAGGTGTAGGGCCGAAAAACAGTATTTAAGTCCTGGGCTGCCCACCACCCATAAGGGCTCTTTTGGGAGGTGACAGGTGGTACAACAGAAGGAGGTGTTCCCTGAATTTCTTGGATAGCAGCGACAGTGGGAGGGCTGAGACAGCAGGAACAAGGGGCAGTTTGGGCCAAGCATTGTTGGAAGGGAGGGGGGGCGGGTGGGAGGCTGGAGGCTATAGAAACAACAATCAAAATGCTTTTCAGGGCAACTGCAGCGAGATACGATGATCGGGAGATATGTGGGAGGATGTGACAGAAGTAGAAGGAAGATAATCATCACCTCGAGAAAGAGATATAATCGGAGAACCACCCAATCTCTTATATATAACCCTCGAATGAGAAAATGGATGCTTACGGATGTCCTGACAGAAATCTGAAATCTCAAAGACCAAAAAACAAACCCTAAGCAAACAAAACAACAAATATATAATAACAAGGAGATAAAATAGGAAGGGGAGGCTTCCCCTTTGGGCAGCAACCAAAAAATGCATGGAGGAGGGAGCAACAAAGAGAAAAGGCAAGGGAGGTGAGGTCCTTGGCGGTACTTCTACCCCATGGAAGCCAGCCTTCTACTGGACTGGAACACCCAAAGCTGAACCAATCGACCGGTTCAGCCTTTCCCCCAAGCCTCTAGTCAATAGGGATCCCCAGAGACGATCATTCAAGGGAAACTGACGATTGCAAGTGTATTTACTTTAGCCAAAGCAATAGATGAAACTTATTATCAAGACTGAAGCAAAAAATCCACTCCTTTTCCTTGATAAATTAAGAAGAGGAAGTCCCAGTTGACGAATGTGTTCTTAAGGGAGATCTCGGTCAAAGCCTCCAACGTAATTGGAAATCCTCTACCACGACTCCTATGTGGGAAAGATAGTTCTTTCTAACGACGTGACTTATTTTGAGTTTACCATCCATTCGTTAGATGTTAACGGCACACTAAAGTTCTATTTTTTTCTCCAATTTCAATGAATCTTCTTTTAGATGGTTCTGGTACTCTTTTATTGAGGATGATGATATCTTTCATTTATTTTAAATATTTATTAACCCATTCGTTATGGTTCTATTTAAGTGATGCAAGAGTCATGTGGGTCATTAATAAATTTCATTGTGAGATTTCAGAGGTAGATAGTGGAGATCAAGCATTTGGAGTTTGCAATGACTCAGTTGGCTTTTTCTCAAGGTTTGTGGGGATATCTTTCAACCCTCTAATTGAAACAACCAATATTGTTGGCTGATTTGCTTGAACTCACCAATAGTCACATCATTACTAAAAAAGATAATAATGAATCAACTTCTTCCTCCCTTGCTGAGTTTAAATGGTTGATCTTATAGAAGCCAATGAAAATTAGGATTTTCAAGTGACGTGCCCCCATGAGAGCTAGATATTCATCAAAATATTACAATTTTCATACTGATTACGAGCATGATATGGAGGATTATCGACATCTCTATAACTTGGTCGAGGATATGATCAAAGTGGGGAAGTTGAAAGAATTTGCGTTGGAGGATCTGGAGAGAAGACAAGGGATTACATCCACAAAGAATCAAATGAATAAGCTAATTCCGACTAAGTAGTTCACATAAGTGGTGTGATACCTACTATTCTTGGGCAAGAACAGAACTTTCTTGGCAAGTAAGTCTCAAATAACTTTTATTATGAGAAACTTACAGAACACTTTCGGAGACCTTTATGCTCAAGTTGTGCTTGTTAATTTCATCGAGGCAAATAACTTATTTTTAATGGATTCGTGCACCGATATTTTAATTGTCACTGCCATAATCCCTAATTACCAGATTGGAAGTATTTTAATTAATTTAAGAAGTTCTGCGAACATTGTTTTCAAAAGCACTTTTAAGGAGATAAATTGTGCGCTTCTTGCATAACACTTACTTCGGGTCCACTCTGTTTTTTTTTTCAAGAATGAAAAGAAGGGGAATGGATGATTGTAATACTTATTACTTGAAGAGAAGGGAATGCCAATGCACAACCATGGCTTACTTTATAATATTAGACTCCTCTAACAACATACTATGAATTTTTTGGTTGACCATTTTACACACTTTCAAGGCTATAGTCTTCACCCATGTCTCAAGCAAATTGTTTGGTTGGAGAGAAAGTGATCATTATAAGAGATAATTTACTGTAGCCAAGACTTCGTTTTCTGAAGGTTTCTGGGAGCATAGAAGTACGGGTACTGCAATTGAAAGTTGAGAAAAGAGTAGAGTTGGACACTTTCGAAGAAATATAAGAAATTTGGAAAGTGGTCACTGTAAGAGATAACTTACTGTTGTCAAGACTGTTTCCTGAAGGTTACAGGGAGCCTACAAGTAGAGGTACTGCAATTGAAAGTCAAGAGTGGAGTAGAGTTGGACACTTTCGAAGAAGAATAAGAAATTTCAAGTATTGAAAAAACATTGTATGAACTCTCCACATTAGTACTTATTTTAGCAATGGATATTAAGAGGAATTGTTTCAACAAATATTGTGCTTTTTTATATATGGTCAACAGTTGAAATGCCGACATTAAACATTAGCATTGCATGTCAATGAATAAATGTTGGGAAAAGTGCGAGGCCCATCAAACATAAGATTAGGATCACTACTATTTTAGCTTATTAGCAAATAAGATTTGAATTTTAGTAACTTCTTGGGGTAGGGTTCATTAGGGAAGCTCAATATTCAGATTGGATTTAGACTTGGTGATTGTGCAAAAATTGAAGGACCAATAACACACATAGATTTACGAACTTGAATTTGATTTGGTCAAAAGATGATTATCCTTTTCATATAATTGTTGTATTTAGTCAACTAAGCAGTTAGCTTTATATTATGAGTTCTCTTGGTGCATTTGAATAAAAATGTGTCTGACATATTGCAAAAAATTGCATTCATTATCAGAAAGTGCTTTATTATTTTAACATGATGTATTTTGGCCTGAAGAGCATGAGCTACTTATTAGCGAATGTTGGATTACATGTCCAAACAATAAAAGTGAAAAACAATGAAGTCTCTGTTGAATTTTTTATTGGTGAAGGATAAAACTCTGAAGCAACTATTCTTGATTTTAGGGAGACTTTTGTGACATTAAAGACATTTAATATGCATCTCAATTTTATGAAATCCACTTTTGAGGCAAATTCCCAAGTCTTCTACTAACATTGGATGGGATAAAGATCAATCCAGACAAGCTGAATGCTATTTTGGAAATGCTCTCTCCAAGAACTACCAAGGATTTACAATGATTAATCGGAAGAATTATTGGATTAAGTTTCTTCATCTCAAAGTTGAGAAATAAATGCTTGTCTTTCTTCAAAATTTTGAAAAGATCAAAATAATTCGAATTCAAGAATAAACATTATCAAAAGATTGAGAATCCTCCCATCACTTATTTGAAAGAAATTCCAACAGGAAAATGATCCATGATCAAAGTTTGAAGGAGAGTGTAAACATATCATTGATGAAAAGAAAGATTAAGGTATAACTAGAGATGGAGAGAGGAACTATTCCTAGTGAAATCACTAGAAAAATTAACTGTTGGTTTTTTTTTTATTATTATGGGGGTCACCATATTCCTTGAAAATTTTCTATCTAAATTATCGGATACAACATTCGAAGAATAAGAAGTGTTGAATGTGGAAATATTTTTCAAGAGTCTGAAATTGCTTTTCTCTTTGTTACTATTATCTGTAAATTATCTTAATCCAAGCGAAGATTTAGTATTTTTCTCAAGGGTAGAAGAGGAGATCGCAAGCTTTATTTTTATTCGATAAGATGTTAGGAGCAAGTTTTCTTGAGTAGTGAAATTGAGATACTCTATCATGGTTAAGTTGGCATGTTTTGGTGTACTCTAGCAAAGCCATCACTGGCCACCAGCTTATAAATGTATTGGCCAATCTTTATCACTCAGTATGATATTGAAATCGTTAGTGGGCTTGAGCTTCTAGATTTCTTATGCGCTACGGAGTGCAACTAAAACGCAAACGTTAGCTTCTTGTCGTCTTTACTCTTTTGAAAGTAGAAAGGGAGAGTAAATGGAGAATACACTTGGTTATAAACTAAATATATTGATGGAGCCTTAGTAATAACGGAAGTTGAAATTGAGAGTGTTTATGTTAACACATGTATTAAGATTGGTTTTGAAATAAACAATAACTCGGTGGACTATCTGGCACTGATTGTTGGATTGCATTTCATAGTAGAAGCTAGGGCAAAACATCTAACTACCTTGTCAAATTCTCATTTATGGTGAATCAAGTATCTGGAAAATATAAAGTTCATAGAGAGATCTTGCAAAATTATCTCTTTAAAATGACGATGAAGATTAGAAAGTTTGAATACGTTAAAATTGAAAAGATCCCAATAGAGCAAAGTTAAGTCACCGACCTTTTCACCAAAATTAAAATTCTTAACTAAAGACTTGCTTTGGATTTTTCTCTTCCCAACATTAAGGAAGTAGATAATATGTAAGTTGAAGAGGAAACTTTGGTGATTTGGGTTAATTCTTTTGCAATGTTTTTGAAGTAAAAAAAAAAATCTTTTATTACAAATTCGAAGAGAAGATTCGAAATCAATGGTACATAGTATCTGCTCATTGATGGGGAGTTTTTAAGAAAATAATTTATTTCGATCAACTTGAGATACGTAAAAATGAAGAAGTTGAAAAGATTCTTGTAGAAGTTAATTCAGGAGAATACCAGTCATTTTAGAGGAATAACTTCAGCACATCGAATCTTGAGGGTAGGTTGTTTTTGGCCCAATTTTAGAGGAGATGCCAAACAATTTGTAAATGATATGTGTAGTGCCAAATATTTTCTTGGATGCAACTTTAGTCTTTGTATAAGCTGCAATTAATTTACAATCCATGGCCGTTTGCCATATAGGGAATGGATTTTGTTGGTCATTTTCTTTTAGTGAGTGGTCAAAGAAAATTTGTTCTTACGATGATTGATTACTTCACCAAATTGAGTACAGCAAATACATTGGTTAACACGACTACAGAAATAATTACTCGTAACTTCACATGAACCAACATAATTTGCTTTTAGTTTATGAGCATTTTGAGAACCTATGGTGTTGGGGATCATCCGTGACATGCAATTGTTCTCAGGCTCAATGGAGACATACAAGTTCGGGTATGCAAATCTAATTCCTAAATCATGTAGAATTTGGAGTGTAAGTAATACTTATCCTCCAGTTTTGTTCTTACCAGGTTGCATGAATATATGAACAATGATCCTTTTAAATTTAGAGGAAGAACAACAAGAAAATAAATTAAATTAAGTTTGCATTTATTTAAATTTTAAATTAGATGAAAGGAATTGATAAGCAATCAATTGAAACAAAAATGTAGGGTGATTATAACTCTAATCAAAAGCCTCCAGTGTAGAATTGAAGTGTTTCCCATACTTGGTACTTAATAGTACATTTACTTTCTGTTGTACATGTATGAACCACTTAAATTTATTTTCGACTAAATCTTCATGAAGTGCTTTCCCTGCAATATTTTTAATATAATTTTATCTCATCTTTCTTTATTTACACATTTCCATCTTACTATTTGTTTTATCCCCCACTTTGTTCTAATTATCAACTTTGCTTGTGCAACACTAGGATTTGTATGACATAGCTGGTCTAGTGACATTTTATGAATCCAATTTTTTTACGTCCCCTTAATATTATTGTTGTCTTATGTTAATCATAAGGGGCATTCAATTTTAAGTTGATTTAAGTCAAGGAGTTATGTTATCATTTCGTCTCATAATCACTCTTCAATTCCCAAATCTATCACACTTATGTATGGCCTGATCTTAAAACAATATTCATCAATAATTACCGAGTTTCCATTCCCTAAGATGAAATATCTATAAAGTTTCACTTGGTTTATTTTCCTCTGATTATTTATCACCAGCTTTGTCCAAAGTTTTGGTGCTCCCCTTTCTTTTGTTCCAAAAGTAAAGAAGAAAAAAATAAACCAACATGGGAAGCTTGTTAACAAAATTCATGACATACCAGCCTCCTGTACTGTGAAAAGCTTGTTCTACTTTGTAGAAAGAGACATTTACACACGTACCATACAATTCTGATGTTTTCAGCTATCCAACATCTAAACATTCATCTTTACATGCATGTCACTCAAATCTTTATCATCACATCAAAAATATTCTCATCACTATCTTTTTAAAAGTGAAATATAGCTTTTAATGCTTAGGTTTATGACAACAAGATGTTATAAGTATAAATATCAAAATTTTGGTGAGATATGTAAATAAATAGGAATTTTGTGGTATATATGTAAATTTCCCTTGTAGAAATTGTCAAACATCTAACCCCTAAAATGTTTGAATCATGCTTGTTCTGCTGAACCCATTGAAGCACTGCTATCAAGTTATCTGATCATTTCTTCAACTTGTTGCAGGAAAACTGGGACTACATCTCAAAGACTTGGGGATCTGGGTTTTTGCTTACACGTTTTGTTAGCAGCATCGTTTCTTCGGTTTGTTGCCGAACTTTTCTTATATTCTCTTATCTTACAGTTCTGCTGTAAATTCTCCTTTTCTGAAAGAGTAAAGTGCCAAAATAGTCCCCCGACGACATAAGACAATTTTGGTTCCCAGAGTTTATTAAAGTGCTAAATTATTCGCCATACTCTTTTTAATCAGGGTTATAATAGTCCTTGACTCTGGTGACTAAATTGATATTTTTATGAACTCTAGGACTAAAATGCCCCCGCAAAGAGTTAGGGGGGCATTTGACACTTTTGTCTTTTCTGAATCATCTTCAACCTTTTCATTTTTCAGTTCACTTCTGATGAGAAGGCAAACGAAATCGAGGCATTTTTCGCGACCCGAATCACACCTGGTATCTCCAGAACCTTGAAGCAGAGCCTTGAAAGAGTTAGGATTAATGCGAACTGGGTCAGAAGTATCAGGAAGGAGGATTCGCTTGCTACTGCTATAAAGGAGTTGGTTTGAAGTATTTGTGCGCAGCAATGTTTTTTTTTTTCCCTTTACTGTTCGAAACTTCATAAGCTTAAAAACTGGGGGAATTGATTTCTATTTAATCTATTATGTATTGTCATGTTAAAACAATAAATTATAAAAACTTTTTTTTTTCATATTTTCATGTACCTTATAAAAGTTTGGAGGCCATATTTTTGGTTTGTAGTTCAAATTATGGGTTTGTTAAAAAGAAAAAAAAAATTGCATCAGGACTCTTGATGCAAACTGTATAGGACTCTAATCAGAGTTTGCAACGTATACATACAGACCCACCCGTATATTAAATTAATTTTAGTGTACTAAGGTGGGCTTATCTGTACACGTAACAAATCCTGATTAGAGTCCTGATGCAAAATTTTTTCCTTGTTAAAAACTCTTTAATTTGGAGAGATCTCTAGGTGAGTTTAGATTATTAAAAAAAAAAAGCTGATTCTTTTAAAAGCCTACTTAGTGATTTAAAAGGGAAATTTTTTATGTAACTTATGTATTAGTTTCTTTAAGATTTACATGCAGACCACTCAATTCCTATTTATTTATATACATGTCACCTAAACTTTAATTTCTGGGGCATTTACATACATATCACATAAATCTTATGTATTTATATATCTAACACCTAAACATTCATATTTACATGCATACCACCCAAATCTTTAGCAACACATCAAAAATATAGTCATGATTATCTTTTTAAAAGTGAACTATCTTGGTAACAAATTAGATGACTCTACCTGTTCTGCAAATACGATCACTTATCTCTTCTTAACAATGATTTTCTCCTTCTTTTTGCCTTCCAGGCAATACTTGTCCTTTAGTCTTTCAAAGGCAACACAAAGCAAATCATTGTTGAGGACACCGACCAGGGGACTTGGCACGTTTTCTATGACTGCTCCTGGAAACTGACCAATTCAAATGAGAAGGGATGCAAAACAAAAAATGGAATGTAAAATGCTTCATCACAGAATTATTTATAAGGATAAAAAAAAAATAAAAATCAAAGGAGTTTAATTATTGAATAATTGATTAAGAATAAATGTGATCTCCTTTTTAGATTAAATTCTTTTATTTTTGTCGTAGCGTTTTTTTGAGAAAAGAACTGATAAACTAAAATATGTATATAAAAATGTGCTAGTACTGAGGAGTTCTAATGCTCCATTAGTTTGGCAGATGAGGGCCCATTGATAAAAGATCATGGGGCTCACCTATTTGAACATGTGAAGTTGTCCAAGCCAAGCTAATGATGTTAAAGTCGACCGAACCACATGACTGACAAAAGACGACCAAAGGACACCAAAAAGAGTTATTCATTCAAAAATGAAATAAAAGAGCATCCGAGCCAACTATCATAAGAAAGTCGATTCAAGGGAAGTTATGTTTCATAATATCTCCAACCATCGTATGGATGCACACAGGCTTCTCATTTGAAGTCCTAGATTGGCAGCCGAGTAATAATCAACCGGGTGCCTCATATCAACCAAACTAATCGAGCGGATCTCAGCAGACCGAGATGACCTTGCCAGCCCGAAGCCGACTAAGGTTAAGCCAATTGAGCTAGAGAACAGCCGAGCGATAGATTCATATATGTAAAATATCAAAAATATCCTGTACAACATCCTTTAAAACAATAACAACAATGTAGCATCATCATATTATACTTTTCAATATAAATGGAGAGATCATGTTGTGAATAAAACATTATAAACTTGATGTATTACTATTCATTATTGTTCACCCCTCTCTTCGTCTTTTCCTCTCTCTCCTGACTTACGCTCTACTCCTTGGGGAGAGATTCACAGACAAATCAAGATTCAACAAATAGTGAACTCATGTGTGAACCAAAAGTCTGTTGTTTAGAGCCAAATTTTGTTGAATGGTGTTGTTTTCTTCTTTTTGTGATTTTGTCACATATTTTCTCCATTTAATGCATTTTTCATAATTGTCGCAAGAGAAGAAATTTTTTTTCCTAAAAAAAATAAATGATTCGGTCAGCTCAACTGGAAATATCTGACTGATTTGTACAATATATCATATTATGATGTCTTGATACCTTGTTTGATAGTAGGTCAATTCCTGGTGTGAAAATGAAGAGGGAATGTATGAAAAAAAAATATTAGAAATGGTATTACTTGAGACATGAGTTCATGTGTTCTTTTTAAGATTTTTAAGAGTTTACTTATTAGAGAATAAAAGTAATTTCTTTGTATTTATTTTAATGACAACCAAAAAGATAAATATTTTGAATACACTATTTTTATTTACTATGCATGCATCTAACTAACTAGAAAAAAATATATTATAGAAAAAAAAACGCTTAAACCGACTGCAAACAGACGGCTTTTTACATGTCGGAAATATTGTTATAATTACCGGTGGTTTTTTATCTTGGTTATTTGCGAAAACATAACTACAACATAAATTGTCGCTTATAAACAACATTTTATTTTTCGACTGTTTTTAAATATAACTGATGAAATAAATCGTCAGTTATAAGCAAATATTCACTGACGACTATAGTTATTCTGTTCTATTTGCACCCACTTTCTGTCGGAGTTTTAAACGACACATTTTAATATGTAAATGATGGCAAAGGCCATCGGTAACAGTTTTAATAGCCGATGCAATTAAAGTCGTTGATATGTCATTAGAACTAATATTATATCCCTCCCGATATCACATCCCTCATGGTCTTGCCCTAATTTCTTTTGCAACCCTCGTCTCCTCCGCCCGAAACCCTCAGTTCTCGCCAAAGCCCTCACCCTCTCCTTAAAGCCCTCATCTTCTCCATACCTGAAACCATCGCATTCGTCCCCGAATCCCTCATGATACAGTCGGAATAGAAGCTAGCTGAAAACGCAATAGCGGGATCGCGACTTTAAGTGCTCAGAATCTCCCATTTTTCTCCTTCTTCTGCTCCTCTGCTACCCGAATCGACCAAGGAAGGTAACTTACTATCTTTGTTTTCACTTTTTTTTTTCATTTGCTTTGAAGAATGCGTTTAGTGTTTAGGGTTTAGAAACGATGAGGTTTGCTAAATATTTTCCTATTTAAGTTGGATTGCATCTAGGGGTGTGAGTTTAGCTCAAACATCGTTAATCACTAGAAGTTTGATTCAGATTTTGGCTCGAATCGAAATAAATGAGCTAAGCAACAAGCCAAAATTTTGGATCAAATTTTGTTAAACCTGATTTTGAGCCGACCCCGACTCAACTTGAAATCGGATCATTAACAACATATAACTGTGAATTTAACAAATTTAGCTCAAAGACCATTAATCGCTAAAAAATTGATTTGAATTTCGGATTGGATCGAGATCAGATTGAAATAATGGAGCCGAGCTACGAGCCGAAATTTTGGGACAAATTTTTTTCGAACCAATATTGAGCCAACCTCAGCTCAGCTTGAAATCGGATGCTTAACATCCTTAATTACATCAGGGATCGACTTTAAACACATAAGTTTTTGCTTTATTCATAGATGCTCTTACTGGACATTTCCAGGAGGATGCAACTTGGTGTATGCCTTTTGTGAGGGATATTTTTTTTCCTAGATAAGACTAGAGAAAGGATTTAGGAAAAACTTAAATTATGGAGGCCAATATTTGAGTTTAAAATCCTTCGTGTGAGTAGATCTAGTACTGAATACTTGAAATGTAATTTTAGTAGTAGTAGCTCCAGTGGCAGAATTGTAACTACGAATGATCAAATCATCTAAAAGGTGTGAATGTTCTAGCTATTTTAGGTTTCTTGTTCAAAGTGATTAATTAGTATATTTTAAGTTGTTTGGTATGAACCCTCATCATCTCGGTTCGAAGTCACATCATTTAACATCTTAGCATGTTAGTTATGTGAAGATCATTAAACGGTTGAACATTGACTCGTAATTGTTCAAGGCGTCTTCCAGTGTATGTCACAGTAGCTACACCAGTCTCACAAATATGTTTGTTTCCAAGTGAAAAGCCATTCATAAACACCATACACATCACTAGCTTTACACTTGTAGATAAAATGCGAACGAAATATATTGGTGAATGAGTTGGTGTAGGTATGGTGGCAAACAAGATTATGGTGTAGATAAAATTGTGTTATCTAGATGTACAGTTCACCAGACGTAATAATTTTTCGTGTTGTTCACGAACTATTTGTTCAATCAACCCCGTTCTGGCTGGAGATGCATCTACCGTAAATGCATGAAAATAATATGGATTCATCCAATGTGTGGCAATTTTTAAAATAAGCAATGATATATATATTCATGCACTGGCTTGAAGAAATATATAGAATCCGATGTACTAAAAGGCCATTTACATATCAACCACCATCTTTTTTTATTTACATTTCTAACACCTAAACATTACTTTTTATATTTATGCCTCCCAAATATTTTATATTACATAAAAGACACTAGTATTTTTATTTTAAAAAGGTGAAATACACTTTTACGTGCTTATATAAGATGCTATATATATATAAATTGATGTTTAGATGTTCGCTATGTAAATATATAGAAATTAAGTGATATGTGTTACACCACAAACAAAATTTCATTATTCAGCACGAATCTAGAGCTATAACACGAATCTCGATGATATTTTAAGCAAGTAACATTCAAATCTTGATAAAAAGCCATCCAGAGCTCTGATTTCAACAAACTTAAAGTCAAAATGACCTGTTCAATGAGACGGACCTAATGAAATGAAAACTAGCCAAATCCAAGTCAAATCAAGCCTAGATCAAGTCATTAAACCACAGTTAGAAGATTTATGAATACATTTGGAAAGTAAAACGACTGTCAAATATGACAAGTTTATACTTAAATCGAGCGGCTCGACAAGACGAATCCAATGAGCCCAAGATCACGCAATTCTGACATCATTAAGGCACTCAAATGTCCATTAAATGTTGTATGGTCGAGGGAAGCTCTTCGGACCGTCCGATCAAAATGATTCATATTCCTGCATTAATTGCACTCAGAACACTATAAATAGAGTCTCGTCCCTCTCATGAGGGAAAGAAAGTTTAGAGAGAACCTGAGGTCATGAGGAGAAGCTGCAGACCACCGCCGACCTCAGACAGCCACCGCTGACCGTTGTCGATCATCGCCGACCGTCGTGAATCTCCACCTACCGTCATCGATCACCACCAACCAGACGCCGTCAGTCGACGTTGTACCTTAAAAAATATAATTACCATTTCCCGTCTGTGGGACAAGAGATTTCTGTCATCAATAATTAGTGGATTTCCGCAACTGGGCCAGGCCCCGTGGTTTTTCTCTTACGGGTTTTCCACTTAAAAACTTCTGGAGTCATCACCGTTTTTTCTACTTCATCTATGTGTGTGCTGAACTTTCATACACTGCTAAGACGATAATTTGTTACTCTACCGCAGCGAATTTTTCAGCACGCATCAATATGTATGTAAATCTTCTTATAATAAACTTGAAAAAATACTTTAAAAAACAAAATTATAGCCACGATAACAAGTCATTTTGCTGATTAATTGGGTGTCAAAATGAAGAAGATGTTGGGGAAATTATTAGGTGTGTACAAAGTGCACCTACAAACAACCGAATACAGCAGAGAGAATGTAGGGAGGGAATGTGTGCATAGTGGTATGCATGCATGTGATTAGGGCTATAAAAAAGGGCTAATTGTTCACGAGCAACTGTTGTTCGGCTCGTTAAGTGGCCAATGCTCAAATCGTTCGTTAAACAGGCGAGCCAAACACGAACAAATGTTTATTCGTTCGTGTTTGCCTCAATTTGGCTCGAAAGAATTAAAAAAAAAATGATAATAATAATATTTATTCATATCTTTTTATATCAATTATTTATATTGTATTTTAAGAATATGAAATTTACTATATTTTAAAAATAATTTAGGTGGTATAATTATAAAAATATAAATAGAATGTTAGATATGTAAATATATAACAGTTGGCCTGGTATGTATGCAAATTCAACTTAAAAAAAATCCCTTCTACGTCATGTTATAATTTAAATATTAAAGAATTGGGTGGTGTTCGAATTTGAATTTGTGTGAGAATCACACATAAGGAATTGAGCTTAAAGCAAAGCAGGGGTAGAGAGAGAGAGAGAGAGAGAGAGAGAGAGAGAGAGAGTGTGTGTGTGTACTCATGAACAAAAAAATGAATTTTTGATTAATTCTCATGAAAGAAATAATTTGCTTATTTATAGAAAAGTGGGTTACAAAGTGTATAATTGCATGTTTTTCCTTGCTTTAACGTGGGCGTTATATGATATTTTAGGTATTTTACCAAAGAACATATGGTTTAGCTATCCTATTACACGGTCGGTTGAAATCGAGGGCCTTGGTTTGACAAGGCTCGTTCGTTCGAATATGTTAAGTTGGGGTCGTCAGTTGGCTTCAGTTGAACTTCGGTTCGGCCAGATTTAAATCAGCTTGATTTTGTAGGTTAGATGCACTGGTGCAGCCATTGACTTCATCCCCTTAATGAGGAGTTTCTGTCCTCGGAAAGAGATTAGGCTGTCGGGCAGAGGGTGAATCACTATAATCTGACATGTAACTTACCCCCATAGAAAAGGTCTTTTGGGGCGTTCGTGGAGTATATCAGTGTAAACCCTCAGCCGCCTGATGAAGAGTCTCAGAGGCTCTTATGACTTGACTGACAATGCTGGAGCGAGAGTAGGGTTGATGCCTTCTCTTGTCTTAACATATATTGATGTATGGTTCGGAAGGCCCACGTCCGGTCGGCTTTTTATCCCAATATAAGGGACATGCACTTGGTTAATTAAATCCTTTGATCTTTCGGTGATGAGACTGATCTTCCATCTATGAGCCCTAATGATCGTATATTCCCATCTCTTAATCCGTTCAATTTCCTCGACATTCGTGTTAACGTATTTTTAATGTATTAATTTTAGTTTCCAATTGTCTTACTTCTTGAGAGTGACAACTATGATAAAAATAAGAGAATTAAATGTGAAAATAGACTTTATTATTATTATTATTAGTACTTGAATAATTGAACTCCCTTGATTTTTGTGCACATGTCCTATATAAATATGACATGATTTGTGTTTTTTATTTGCATTTATTTTCAAGTCTCTGCATCTCAATCGGTTGACTTCAATCGTACTTTCAAGACGAGCGATAAGAAGTTGGCATAGGAAGTTCCCACTAAGGAGAAGATGACGAAGGTCTTTAGAATGTCCGTGCGACGCCTCTGCCCCTTGAAGGAGTCTAAGGGAAATAAAAGGTTAAAAAGAGAGAGTCAACCTGAAGATGAGAAAAGGTGCGAAGCAAGTCAAGAAACAAGAAACTGGTGGAAGTTTCGATGGATGAAGTTGCATCGTTCGATTAAGAGCCCGTTTGGCGTACTGTGGACGAGCGGCGCGGCCTGGAGTCATGGTTTTTCTTTCATTTGGCGAGGCAGCGGGGGAGCGGCGCAAACGAAAATCAATAAAAAATGGCACGCGAGTTATACCACATGGTCGGCTTTTCGCGTGTGTCTTTTTACCTTGCTGCCCTGATTCCCTCTTGCCCTAACTTCTGTGAAAAGGTTCTCCTTTCCATTCGACGATGTCGTTCGCTCCTCTCCGGTTTTATCCCTCATCTCCCAACTCTTCTCAGATTGCCCAGTTACTCTTCCTCTTCTCTTCGACACATGATATGCTTATTTTCTCATCTCTTCACAGCAATGAAAAATATGTTTTGGTTTATGTACGCACATCAACTTGTTGGATTTGTTGGATTTTGCTCGCTTTGGGTTAGATTCATTTGTATCTAATACAATGGGGTTGGATTCATTTAGATGTGCAACGACTTGTTGGATTTTCGATGACTTTTGGTTTGTGTTTAGCATTTATTATAATGGCTAAAATTTCTTATTGGATTAACTACAATTTTTGTTGGAATGGAATGTATGGGTGGCTTTGGTCTTGGTGGCTCGAATCATATTTGACAATTCAAAAGCAAGGATTTTGATTGGGCATTTGATTTGCCCTTTTATATATGGGGAAGGTACAAACAAGATGACATGGTTAAGGGAACAAATTACTGATGAAATAGTATGCGAATATTTGAAGAATTTCATATTTTATTATATGCAGTTTATTCAAATATTGAAATTTTAATTTTTGAATTCATATGCTTTCTTTTAGACTTTATTGTAATTGATTAACTTTTCTTCTGTGGTTTAATAATTCTCTGATTGATATTAAGCGTTGAATCTTACATATCTACCACCTAAACTTTGGGTTTTTTTATCACAACCGTTTTTATCACAAAAGAATGCAAGAACACATGTTTTAAAACTTCCAATTTGTTTCTAATATTGCAGGTTGCAGTGTAATTATGTGGTTTTACTTAAGGATGCTTTAGAATTGTCACTAGTAGTTGGTGTTGACATATTTTGATATGTTTTTCTTCTTATTTTCATCTTTTCTCTTATAGTTTCCAGCTTAAAATAATTGATTAATAAATTTTATTTTGCTGCTTTCAGGAAAGATGAACTCTAGAATTTCAGGGACGTCTCGAAGATTATTATGTCACTTCGGAATAGAGACTTCTTTTCTGAGGTCATGTCAGTCTCATGGTTATGATCGACAGTTTTAAAGATGTCCACTGAGAAAAATGTGACTTCTTCAGATGGTTGACGGTCAGGTTGATTTTACTGCCGAAAGAGATCATGAATTGATGCTATCATTCGAGGATAGTTAGGACGAAACATACATCGCCTTCATGTTAAAAATAATATCATCATTATTTTACTTGTAATCTTATTATCATTTTTTTTTATCCTTAGAACTTTGGATATTCACTGTTAAGTGAGTAATGTATCTGAACTTTTGTTCTGTTTTAAAATAAATTTCTGCTTCTGAAGTATTAAATATGTGACTGTCATAATTCTGGTTTAAATAGGTTTACTAAACGGGCAGAATTGTTATTTTTCTAGAAAAAATTGTCCCTCAGTTGTTTTCACACAATTACAACAAACAGACAACCAACTTTCCCACATCAGCTTCCTGAGGTAGTGTAGTTGCAATTGAAAAGTTAAGAGCTGCAGCTGCCTCAAACATACCCTAACTTCCACTTCTTCGACAAAGAGGAGGGAAGCAAGTTAGGTGGCTCAACTAGTGGTATGTATGTAAATTCTCATGAAAATAATTTCAATGGAAAAGTCTTCTTAAATACATATTAATTGGGTGACACCAATGTAAATTTTTTATTAATTGGGTGGTATCGATATACGTGAAGTAGTGTGACATGTGAAAAAATATTACATCCGGGCATTCAGATGTTCGAACAACGGTCTGGAAGCAGAGAAGGGGAGGAATCAAACCTCTGCCCTCCTCCATGCATCTGGGCAGTTGTCCGGACATCCGGGATTCGAATGTAATATTTTCTCGTGACTCCTATGAAGGGATTTAAAAGAAAAAAATTTACTTTTTTGATATTTGTGATATATTAATTTATTAAGTTTAATAAAATATTATTCCCAGCTAGGGCTGTCAACTTTGTTTGTTGTTCGCGAACAACTCGTGTTCGGTTCATTAAACAGCTCGTGCTCAGCTCGTTTGGTAAGCTTAACGAGTCTAACACGAACAAATTTTTAAACTCGAAATATAAATGAGCCGAACAGAAACAAATATTTATTCGCTCTTGTTCGGATCGAATTGACTCAAAAAGAAAGAAATAAATAAATATAAATATAATTATATTTACATACATACCACCCAATTCTTATAGCACATAAGAATTGTATTTTCATTTTGGGCATTTACATACATACAACCCAATTTTTTTTCCCCTAACCCACCCCAAAATAGCCCGATGCTTCAAATAACTTGTTATTTGCAGCAACAATGTTATTTGTTTGTTTTCTGTGGCAATAATACCACAATAATATTGCAAATACTCTTGAATAACACCGCCTTTGAAACACATGCCAATTCCACGAGTTACCTCAAATAACACCGCAATAACACCACAAATTATCTTGAATAACACTCCCCCGCTAAAATACGCTAATAACACTGCTGGTTACCTCAAATAACACAAGGATAACATTCGAATAATACCGCAATAACACTGCAATAACTTTGCAATAACACTACATTATTCATGTGTTATTATGTTCTGGGAATATTCCTGGTGTTATAATAACACATCAATAACACATGAATAACACACAATAACACATTTATAACACGGGGGAGAATATTCCCCCGTGTTACTGCACCGTTTTTTTCTCTATCGGAAATATTCCCCGTATTATTCATGTGTTATTGTGTCCTGAGAATATTCTTGATGTTATAATAACACAACAGTACATCAATAACACATAAATAACGCACAATAACACATGAATAACACACAATAACACATGAATAACACATGAAGGAATATTCCCCGTGTAACTGCGCTGTTTTTTTTCCCTGTCGCGCGGAGTATCGTGGCGTCATTTCATTGGCTACGCACGTTACTTCTACGTGCGTAGTACTGATATAATATTTTTTCATGTTGGTCACGTGTTTGAGCATTTTCTTTCGTATCGAAATATCTACACCTCGAAACTTATTGAAGGAAAAAATTTTTTTTTTTTATTGTTCTCATTTGTCATGGGTGTCAAAAATGTCAAATGTTATCTCTTGGATGGCGACATTTTGACTATAAAATATTCAGTGTTTGCAATGTTTCTATGGACAACACATGTATGGCCATGTAAACAAGGATACATGAGCAAGTCGAGCACTTATTTGTGTTTAGCTCGTTTGAAATTATTTGTGTACGGAATCAACTTATATTCGAATTAATTTGTAAATTTTATGTTCATGTGCAATTTGATTTGCTTGATTGGAGTTTGATTTGTTTGAAATGAGGTAACTTTGATTTTTTTTCTCGATTTGTTTGAAATAAGATAAAGTTGGTCTAAATGAATTGTTTGTTCGAGCTCATATTCATGCTAGGCTGTAAACGAGTCGAGTCTGGGTGAGCTTAGCCTTGGCTCATGTTCGGCTCATTTGAATTTGGTGCTCGAAATGACTCGTAAATCGTGTGTTCTTATTCGGCTTGAATAATATATTCATGTTTGTATTTGGCTCGAAATTGATGTTATTTGCTACAACGATGTTTTTTGCATGTTTTCATACGGTAATTACACCGCAATAACACCGCAAATAACACTGCAATAAAACCGTTGCTGTAATTTTTATTGTGATATTATTGCGGTGTTATTAACGTGTTTTCGGCAACGCTACTATTCAAGTGCACAATAACACATGAATAACACGGGGGGAAATATTCTCCGTGTTACTGTGTCATTTTTTTTCTCTGTCGTGCGGGATATCGTGATGTGATTTAATTAAATACGCACGTACTCTACGTGCGTATCACTGATGTAATAATTTTTCCTCGTCCAGACATTAAGAAATAAAAGTTTCCGATGTCATTTAAAAATGAGGAGCAACGTCAACAACGCAACCGTACAGAAGGTGGTCCAAATTGTAAATATGATGAGTGCAAACAATTAAAATATAATCTTATCCCGGAGAAATAAAATTCAGCACGAAGCATCAAGATGGATCCTAGCCGTTCGATTATGTGATTAGTTTTTTTGAAGGCATTTACATGCATACCATCCAACTCCTCTATATTTACATTTCTAACACCTAACTTTTATTTTTTATATTCATACCATCTATGCCATTCACATTATATTAAAAATATTATTATTTTAATTTCAAATGTGAAATACACAAATGAAATGTAAAAATTAAAGTTTAGGGGTTAGAATTAGTGCTGTCAAAAAAGCTCGTTGTTCCCGAACAGTTCGTATTCGGTTCGTCAATGAGTTTGTGTTCGATTTGTTCGATAAGTAGACGAGACGAACATTAACAAATTTTTTTGTTCAGTTAGTTAAATGAACCAAACACGAACAGTGATGCGTTCGTTCGTGTTTGAATCGTTATTGTTCGAAATATAAAATAATTTAAAATAATTATATATATAAAATTTATGATATTCAAAAAATTAAATTTTATAAATTATAATATATANTGTTTGAATCGTTATTGTTCGAAATATAAAATAATTTAAAATAATTATATATATAAAATTTATGATATTCAAAAAATTAATATTTATAAATTATAATATATAGTAAAATAATAATAATAGTATATTAATTTACTATATTAGTAAGATACTGATATATATATTATATATTTATATAATATAAGTTATATAATTAATTTATATATATTAATATTATGGATATCAAATTGGCTTGTTGTTCGCGAGCAACTCGTGTTCGACTAGTGTTCGGCTCTTTCGTTAATAAACAAACACGAAAAGTGACTTCATGAACAATTTCAAACACGAGCTTATTTGAAACAAATTAAATTTGAAAAGAACCGAACAAGAACGCAAAGTCTGTTCTTTGGTTTACACCCTAGTTAGAATACTACCGTATCGAAATTCTGTGGTTGTCACTGCGGAATCCACCGGAAACCAGCATACTGCGCTCCATATCGACGGCATCGGTTGCCCGGAGGGAAACATAGCAATGGCGGAGTCACAGAACCTGGAGCAGTTCAAAGGACAAGCGCGCCTACCCGAATTCGCCATCCCAAAGCGATACGACATCTTCCTCAAGCCTGATCTTGATGCCTGCAAGTTCACCGGTACCGTCGAGATCGCCGTCGATGTGGTTGAGGATACGCGGTTCCTGGTACTCAATGCCGCCGAGCTCACCGTGGAGAATCAGTCCGTCTGGTTCCGGGGTCATGGCTATTCTGAGGTAGTTACTTTGCCGCATAGTTCGATTCTTTGTTTGTGTGAACTCCATTGTGTTTATTCATTTTTTTGCTTTATTATCTCAGGTATTGCGTCCGTCGGAGATTACCATAGTTGAGAATGATGAAATACTGGTGCTTTTGTTTAGTGATGCTCTTCCACACGGCGTAGGATTTTTGTGGATTGAATTTGAAGGAACCCTAAATGATCGAATGAAAGGGTTTTANCGAGAATGATGAAATACTGGTGCTTTTGTTTAGTGATGTTCTTCCACACGGCGTAGGATTTTTGTGGATTGAATTTGAAGGAACCCTAAATGATCGAATGAAAGGGTTTTACAGAAGGTGTTTTCATTGATTTGTGTGATCTGAATTATGTTTTGGCAAGAGTTTTCATATTAATTATTTATTATGTTTTCCAATAGTGTTTACAAGCATAATGGTGAAAATAAGAATATGGCGGTGACCCAGTTCGAGCCCACCGNTCGATCTGAATTATGTTTTGGCAAGAGTTTTCATATTAATTATTTATTGTGTTTTCCAATAGTGTTTACAAGCATAATGGTGAAAATAAGAATATGGCGGTGACCCAGTTCGAGCCCACCGATGCGAGACGCTGCTTCCCATGTTGGGATGAACCTGCATTAAAGGTAAGGCGATTTGCGGATTCATTATGTGGACTTTTTTTTATACAACATATTTTTTTCTCGATTTGATTTTGGTTCTTTTAACCATGCTATTTTGAATGATATTTGTTGTTTTAGAAGATTTTCCCGTTGATGAATTACTTCAGTTGTGAGAAGTCATTGTTTGGGAAAAATTTCTATCCGAACTCCCCACATAGCTCTATGTGCGTACATTGAATAATATATTGCCACTTGGAGGTTATTGTGGGGTTATTGAAGTGACATCTTAAGGGTTATTGGGGGGTTATTAGGGGTTATTGCTGGGGTTAATGCATGGGTTATTGAAGTGAAACCACGGAGGTTATTAGGGGTTATTTTAGGGGTTATTGTTGGGGTTATTGAAGTGGAATCACAGAGGTTATTAGCGTTATTGCATGGGGTCATTGGAGTGCAACCGCAGGGGTTATTGGGGGGGTTTTTGAGGAGTTATTGCGACATTATTGGGGTTAATGCCTCAATAACCCCTCAATAACCCTTCCAATAACATTTGCGGTTCCAGTCCAATAACATCCGGGGTTCCACTTTAATAACCTTTGAAGTTCCATTTTAGTATTTTTTAGACGGGCCCGATATAACACACATGACGACATATTACCGAAGTCAGCGCACAGAGCTGCACCCGACCTCTGGATGGAAAATTTTCTCCATTGTCTGAGATTTTTTCGAGGGACTTTGAATGAATATAATGTTTGATTTACACATACAACAAATATGTAATGTCTAAAATCTAATATCGTTGTTTGACAGTTTAAGCTTCCAACTGATAGGCTAAGACAGGCAGCATATATTGTCTGAGATAGTTAACTATGTTTTACTCGGGACGTGACATACTTCTATTGGCATAATGCTTTTTCTAAAAGCTATTTTTTTCTCAGGGCTCGTTTGGTACGACGTTTGAAGCACGGAGCAGGGAGCGGCCGCGAATTTCTGCAGTTTAGGACGATGCTTGGGCAGTGATGTTCCGCTGTTTTGGTTAAACGCTGATCGCAGATGAAACCATGTGACCCACGTTCAAGGGTTAGCTTTTTAATAGTTTCTTAAGAATTTTCTGAGAAGTAATTTATCTAAATTAAATTCATGCAAAACTGTCTCTTTTTTTAATTTTTTATCTTTACTACTAGTTTTCCTGACCGCAGGCTTCAAAAATTTGTTTCCCTGGACCCTCTCTATTTCTGTTCATTTTTCTCGTTTTTATTTTTAAAAAGAGTCTCCAGCTTGCCTTTTTGTATGTCGCCGTATAATTTCCCCATTCGAGTAAGTCTCCCTCTCGAACCAAATGAATGACTCGAAGAGGAGAGGAATCAAATAGTGAACTAACGTACTACAACAAATAGGCAAACAAATCAAAAAGAAAAGAGACAGAAGGCTTATATAGAGATAATCCTCGTGTGATGAGTCGAGAGTATACATCCAAACAGAATCGGATTGAAGTACTTTGGAAAAACAACATCCCCGAGTAAAATCTCTATATAAACTACCCGTAACCAGAGAACCAGAAAGAATATTTTTGTTCTGGGGTCAAAAGTCTCCCAGAGGAACGTATTCCTACTAGTTAATTACATCTCGGGGGATACCCAAGAAGACTCTCGATGGAAGGAGTTTCGCTTTATCATTATGAATATGGGGTATAGGTTATCAAAATGTGATTATTTTGTATGGAACAGTTTCGATGTTTTGAAGCTCACGCTGCACCATCGGGCAGAAAGTGAATCTCTCATGCCAAATGGGTAGCGGCTTCTCAACTCACAAAACCTATGAAATAACCATAAATCACTTCAACAGGGGTATCCCAAAACGTCATAGCACATCCGGACCGTAAGAACAGAGGACAAATCGTCGTATCCCGAACAGACGACAGCTTATCGGCATTGGGCCGTCAAAGTGACACCAACTAAGTCAAAGGAGCAGAAGTGACTCAACAGGGGTAGTCAAAAGGCAGGGAAAAGTAATCCTAGGAGGTAAAGGTAGTCAGATCAGGGTACCACGGACCTGTCATCCCAAACCACTAGGACCCTAAGTCTACCTGGTCGTGAAGGGAGTCGACCCAACACAACCTGAGAACCCCGGTCAGCAATCCATGAGTTGCATTATCTATGAGAACCTCGATAGCCCTAAGGTCAAAGGAAGGAAACTCTATCATATGACTATAAACTGGAGCTCCAAGAGGTGGGACTTATACCTGCCGAAATGACAAGGATGCCTCCGGAAAGAAGAGAAAGCGGAGGTTCAGCTACAAAATTGTAAACACTCCAACAAAAGAACTTACACCCCGTCTGGGTCGGGGAGTCTTCTAACACCCTAGGCTCACTAGACAACCACCTATATGAAGGCATGCTGGGTCAGTCAGGTTGGAAAAGTATGGGGACTCCTCGGGACATGCAAATATGAATGCAGTTATCTAGAGCGATCCTAAATATTGTGGAGGCTCTATTAATATATGCATGAAAGTAAAAATTGTAATTTTATATTCTGAATATTTTAATCCTAAATTTTAATTATCTTGAATATTTTATTTAGGATTTTATAGAAATTTAGGAATTTAAATCTTAAAGAGCCTATATTATATCGTAAAATTTCAGATAAATCACAGAAAGAAACAAATAAAACACATGTGAGTACAGACATGCAACATGATGTAAAGAAAGCAAAACAAGTCAAATCAAAATAATAAACAGGCCGGTGCCACTGGGTCGACAATATATCCCAGAAAAGAAAATGGCGGCCGGACTCTGCATATACATGCCCGATCCTAATTCTATACATCAATATAAAATGCAGAATTAAGATACGTGGCACGAGCATTTGCTCCTGGTCCACTCCCCGTGGTTCCTGTGCTAACGTCTCGGAACCCGTGCCCGTATCTTATTTCTGCTACAGGACTCTCCTATGCTCTAAAAATACATAGAGTAAAGAAAAAGACTCAATCCTACATGAAAACAAGTGTCAGCGGGAAAACTCACATGCACATAACTTATCATGAGTCATGCCTTAAAAGTGCGGGGAGTTAATAACACCTGCAAGCAAAATGGTCAGAAATCATTACTTGCTCCCCCATAGCGGTACCTGTGTGTGTGTATGAAAATAGGCATTACTCCCTTAAGAAGAACGCCCTAACACACTATCATACATATGCAACATACAGTCACATCACAAATATAATGCAAAAGAAAGATATCTAGCTAGGGCAACCAATCCAGCAGAGAACAATAGCCATACATAAAAAAGATTACATAGCACCCTAAATCCTAGCCTAGCACACAATCTAACGAAAAGTGCATCAATCTAATATCTAAGTGTGGGGTAAGTTTTGATATGGTATGACTTTGACGAGGTTACTTTACTGGCCCCATCCTAAGGATCCAAAAAAATCTAAAGAGTGTCACAAAAGGGAATGACACTAGTAAGATTCATTGGATTCTTAGCACAATCATACTCATGTCAGTCCCGATGACTTAACTCGCATTGCTCATTGGGATTGACCCAGCAAGCAATGCTCGTTAAGGCATCGCGACCAACACGGGAGTCACTATCCTAACGGGTATGACTCGCTATTCATGCAAACATACAAATGCAAATGCTAATGCAGACAAATCAAAACATATAAATAGTGATAAAGAGTATGCCATGAAAGCAGTGACTCGTAGAAATGGGCATACCGTTGCGGTAGTCGCCCCAAGAAGATGGGCATGCAGTTGTGGCAGCGGACCGAAAAGAGGGTATGCCAGTAAGGCAGTGACCCGAAGGTAGGCATGCCGTAGCGGCAGGGGCCCAAAAAGAGGGTATACCGGTAAGGCAGTGACTTGAAGGTAGGCATGCCGTAGCGGCAGGGGCCCGAAAAGAGAGTATGTCGGTAAGGTAGTGACCCGAAGGTAGGCATGCCGTAGCGGCAGGGGTCTGAAAAGAGGGGATACCGGCAAGATAGTGACCCAGAAGAATGAAACTCAAGTAGACAATATTGATCATAATCATGCAAACATACAGATGCAATGCGAGATGCAATAACATATTCATGCATTTGCGCTACAACATACAAAAATGCAAACACACATACAAAACAATATGGTGGTGCAAGTAATTGGTCGACTGAGTCGAGTAATCCAATCAAACCAAAGTGTTGTATCAACCGACTCAGGGAAGCCGATTGATGAAATGAAGTGCTCGCTGAGCCAGGGTGGTCGGACGGAGTGAAGTGAGGTGNCTCATTACAAAGGTCTTTACAATTTGGGACCATTTGAGGTAATTATTTCCATTCAAGCGATAAAATGCTTTGAAATACTTGGAGTTCTCCTTTTGTCTTATTTTCATTCTTTATAATGGTCGATTCTTTTGAAGGAAAGTCAAAGAACTCCGACAAAATGAATAGAAGCAGAATTCTACATGAGAGATAAGGCTGAAAGTGGAAACACTAACCTTAGATAGTAGGAACCAATGTTGGAAATGAAAATCCTAATCTTAGAGAATAAAAATAAATGTTTGAAGTGGAGATCCTAACATTAGAGAATAAGAACAAAGGTTGGAAATGAAAACTCTAATCTTAGAGAATAAGAACAATGGTCGAAAGAAACACCTTAAACTTGCTCTATTACCATGCAGAAAATAAAATGATGGAAGAAAATCTCAAGTGTTTTCACTTTTCTTTCTAAAAGATGGGAGATATATATACATTTCCCATAGGTACTACAAAATAAGAATAAAATCAAAAAAAGGAGAGAGGAAGAAATAAATGTCAATGATCCTTTAGGAAAACACACGGATTACAATTTGAGGGTCATAGCGAGATAGATCTACTGGTATAGAACCTCTATCCATGTGCCATAATTTCCTTGTTATTTGATGGTTAAATAAATATATCCAACAGTATAAAGCCTTGATCAATGTGTCTTAAGTTCTTTACTATTATAGGTGCTGAAAGTAAACAGTAGGGTATGTACAATTTATGCCAAAGAACATAATATTGTAGTTTTCCATTGTCAGATGTTTTCATTCATTGCAATGGATCACATAGGCTTGTAGCTGTTTTCAAGTTGCCATATATATGTAATTGGACATAGAACGTGATGGGCGAAGTTATGCTAATTTTGTAGTTTCAAATAATGATAAAATTTTGGATGCCTATTTTAGAAATGAGAAAAGTCNGCGGCCGATCAGAGTGAAGTAAAATGCTCGTCGGGTCAGGGCGGCAGGACGAGGTGAAGTGTAATGCTTGTCGGGCCGGGACGACCGAACGAAGCGAAGCGAAGTGAAGTGAGGTAACATGCAAAATGCAACTTGCAAACATAAATATGTGATAGAGAGTCATTCCCGTGCTAACGTTCTCACCGGGGAACCTAGGGTCAATACATAAAAAAATGACGATTATAACCTTTGCTTTGGCGAGGCAAGTGGGGAACTTCTCCCTGGATCTTCAAAGGGGGAATTTCTCCATCTCGCATGAAACGGGCTAGCGGCAACGCTCTTCCCGATTTCACGACGCCTCCGAGATTTGCAAAATGAGTTAATGACTCTCATTTTCTCATTTTTGCAAAGGTCTACTTTTCGATCTTTTTAAAAGATCGGGACAACCAAAACAAAGGGGTGCGAAGGGAGCTCCAACCTCTAGAATTTTTGTGCTAGGGCTAACAGTCAAATATGACTCATTCGGTTATCGTAGGAAAATTAGTTGCACAGGAAGACTCTATCCTATAAGCCACCTCTAGGAAAACAATCGATCCATCACATAGGCGTGCCACCGCGCCGGCTTACGCCGGCACACACATCTCGTGTGGGCGATCGAACCCACACGCCTATCACATCTACAACCTAAGACCGGCTATGAAATAAAATGTGAAGGGGAAGAAATGTTATACCGTCGCGTGGTTTGCACGAGGCCTAAATAAGTCCAACGGGAACTCGCAGGTAAAATGAGTCTTTAGTACCCTCCCGAAAGATGTTGACGTTCGTTGTCCGGCAAGGTGACAGATGTAAATTTATCAGCGGTGAATGCTGAAAGCGGAGGAGGCGCAGGAGAAAACCCCCAAAAAAAATGAAGCCTTTCTCTTCACTATTTTAGTTCGGAGAGAACACAACACCAACGAGGTAAAACCCGGTAGGACGAAGAAAATCCAGCGAGGTTGACTAGCCAAAGGAATAAGGAAGTGGACGACGGTGGTAGTCGGCGATTTCGAGAAGAAGAAGAAGAAAAAGAAATAGAAGAAAAAGAAAAAAATAAAATAAAAAAAGAAAAAAAATTAGGAGAAGGATTTTTGACCAAAAAAGAAAAAAAAATGCGGTGGTCGACAGAGGTCAGCGGTGGTTGTCGACGGTCAATGGTGGTCGACGGCGATCGACGATGGCGAGGATGATCTTGGACTTGAGCTCATTCTCAAAACTTCAAGTTCTCTCTTAAGCCTCCTCCTCTTCATGTGAGAGGTGAGACTCTATTTATAGTGTTTTGAGTGCAATTAATAAAAGAATATGAACCATTTTGATCAGACGGTCCGGAGAGCTCTCTTTGATCAGATGACGTTTGATGGACATTTGAGTGCCTTAACGATGTCGAAATTGAGCAATATTGAGTTCGTTGGATTCGTCTTGTCAAGACGCTCGATTCGACACTGAACTCGCTATATTCGACATCCGTTTGACATTTCAAATATTTCCGGAAATTCTCTAATAGTGGTTTAATGATTTGATCCGGGCTTGATTTGACTTGGATTGGACTGGATTTCATATCATTAGGTCCGTCTCATCGAGCCGATCAGTTCGACTATAAGTTTGTTGAAATCGGAGCTTCAGATGACTCTTAATCGAAGTTTGAATGTTTCTTGTTCAAAAAATGCATCGAGATTCGTGCCGGATGATGAAAATTTGTTGGTGGTCTATCAGTTGCCCCCCTATTTTCGGGCGAGTCCACTTTCATCATTAAAAAATATCCAAATTTAGATATTTTTCATTTATTAATCTATGCACAAATATATATATATATATATATATATATANTATTGAATTTAAACTCAGTGTAGTTGGTTGAGTTTCTCTTCCCTGCTCAAAAGATCATTGGTTCAAAATGTTGAGGAATAATTTTTTTTTTTTTAGGTTGGATTTCATAAATTTAATAAAATGGAGGATTAATTAAATGAATAGCGGACTGAATTTAATGTAACGGAGGATTAATATTGAATGAATAGCGCTGGATTAATATAACGGAGCTCTAACTTTAATATAAACAAAAAATTTAATGAAAATGGATTAATATTGAATGAATAGCTCTGGATTAATATAACAGAGCTCTACCTTTAATATAAAGGGAGAATTTAAGGACTGAATTTAATGTAACGGAGGATTTATATTGAATGAATAGCTTTGGATTAATATAACAGAGCTCTACCTTTAATATAAAGGAAGAATTTAATAAAAGGGCTGAATTTAATGTAACGGAGTTTGGATGACTCTTCTTAGAAAATAAAAAATTTAATAAATAAAGGAGTTATTATGTATATACATATGTACATGTATATTTTATGATATAAATTTTTTTTTTTTAATTTTTTATGAGCAGCTGTTTTTTATTTTTAATGTGCATTTAATGTTATGTCTCATTTCACGCCTATAAATAGAGACATTGGATGAAGGGAAAAAACCACAAGTGAGAAGAAGAAGAAAATCATCCTGCGCTGCGGAGAATAGTTGCGGCGGAGCAAAGAGTTGCGGCGAAGCAAAGAGTTGCGGAGGAGCGAATAGTTGCGAAGAAAAGTTGCAGCGAAGCGAACCGTTGTGGCGAAGCGAAGAGTAGCGGAGAAGAGTCGCGGCGAAGCAAAAAGTTATAGAGGAGCGAATAGTTGCGGCGAAACAAAGCGTTGCGGCGAAACGAAGATTTCAGATAATAGTTGTGGCGCAGTGCTGTGGTGACGCGTAGCGACGAAGCGGCGTGGTACAACGTTGTGCAAAACGTTGCGGTGAAGATTAGTTGCAAAACGTCACTAAAATGGAGACAGCTAGAAAACCTCGTTTTGCTGAGAACCAGAGGAAAAGTCAGAAATTAGAGGATGCAGTGTCAACTGTGATGGAGAACGAATTGATCTTTTTTTCGAAAGAAGTATTTCTTCCCGAACGATATGATAGTGAAGTTACCGACTTCAACTGATCAAGCATATTCTCCACCTTCTAGGTATGTTACTATTTATGAGGTTGCCTTGAAAGTTGGCCTACAATTTTCTTCGGCACCTGAGTTTATTGAAATTATGAAGGCGTTCGGGGTTTGCGTTGCTCAGTTATCTTGTCGAGTGGTGACGGTCATTATTGGGTTGACAGTTTTCTTCAGAATTCGTGGATTGAAGTTAACACCTGCAATCTTGGCACGACTGTGTGAGTTTTTTACTGATACACATGATCATGTGTTGTTTAAGCATAAGGTGTTGAATTTCCGTCTAAAGGAACCGATAAAACAATTGTCCGTAAAATTCTTCTTCGCAAAAAATGATTGGGAGTTCCGCAAGAAGCGAGGAAGATTTCAACAATTGTCTGTCTCTCCTCATATTACCGAAGAGGGAATATTGCAGATGCTGGGATTTCCTGACATGAAGGAACTGTTGTTTGAGATACAGTATATTTACGAATTTGTGAGTGAGGAATCATTTTTCAAGGTCAAGATTTCTTTCCACTCTGAACGGTCAACAACTGTAGCGTTAAAGAAATCTAAGAAGAGACCTTCCGAGCTAGCCCTTGCAGAATCCTCAAAGCAGCTCCCAACGAGCAATGAATGACAAGTACTGCCTCAGAAACAAAAGAAAGTTGAAAACTCACGGGAGTCTGTGCTAAGCCCTTCAAGTATTCACGTTCCTGAAAATATATTGTCTCATGAATGTACTGGGCTCCTAGAAGCCGAGAGTTTTGTAAGTTTCTCTCATTTTCTGCTACTATATAATTATTTCATCTCTCTAACCCATAATTCTCTTTTCTTCTAGGTGGATAAGATGGTGGAAAACCAGCAGGTGCTAGGACTTACATTGAGAAACTGAAAGATCAAATATTTTCAAGGCGAGTACAAGCGTCGGTATGAATCTAGGGTCAAAAAAATTACATCTCTAGAATCACAGTTGACAGATTGTAGGACAGAACTTTCAACAATGGCGACCTCCCTCTCGTTGCAGCTTCAGGATCTGGAGAAAACTCGGGAGGGGTTGGTGGAAGCACGAGCCAGCCTTCGTGAAAGTAATAAGAGCGTGAAAGCCCTTAAGTCGACAGTGTTAGCCCAAGAAGAAGAGATATGACTTTTGAGGTCCGCAAAAGATGTCGATGTTTCAGAAGTTAAGCGTAAAGCGATCGAAAACTTCATGAAATCGCTTAAGTTCAAAACTATCATTTAAGACCATGTTCAGGAAGCTCGTGATCATGTACTTGATGTTGAGGTAAAGGAGCAACAGAAGTGGTTCACCAAAGAAGGATTCTTCCGGTGTTTCTTAAAGGGGAGTCGAGCGGCACAACGTCGAACCAAGATTGTTGTTGAGGGGCTCACTCCAAACCAGGCTTCAGAGGACCTTTCTTCAGATTCTGATGGTGATGACATCGAGAGTGAACTCAATAAGGTGTTCTTCAATGATAACGAAGTGGCGGAAGAGAACATTGACGTCAATTAGTGTTTTACTCTTTCTTTTAACGTTTGTTGCGTATTTGCTTTTGTCATGTTGATCTAATTGCACAAATATTGTTATTTTTTTCAAACTTTGTCAAAATGATGTTGTACTAGTGATGCATGACGATCAACTTATTTTGTTTGATGTTTGCCCTCCAAGTATCTTCATGCCACAGTGGTACAAGATATCATTTAGAAGATCTAGTATATGAGAAGGTTACCGTGGGGATAAATCATTAACAACATTTTACTTGACTGAGATTATTTATTAGAGTTTTACTCGATGATGTTAACCTGCATATGAGGAGCCAATGAAAGTCCCCCGAGGACTTATTAGCCCATTCAAGGTTGTTTGTTGGAGTATTGCTCGCTTACAAACCTGTGTGAAAGGGGTCAATTGTAGCCCACCAAGGACTGTTAACCTATCCAGGGTTGTTTACCGGAGTAAAAACTCGGCGATGTTAACCCATATGGAAGATGTTAGATCGAATCCCCTTGGGATTGATCGTGCTCTGACTAAGATACAACCGAAGTTGTGTATTTCTCGGGTCGAGAGCATAAAGTGACTCGTGAATGAGTCATTACACTTTCTAAAGATATCCTTTATGTATAGGAAAGTAAATGAATAATATTTAAGACACATTGATTATGCATGAGTTGCGATGTAATAATATATGTGGACTGCACGACTGGGGTGTTACTGGTAGTACTTGTGAAGATTTTCTGCATTCCAAGTTCGAGGCAAGATTTTTCTATATGAATCCTTGAGCTTGAAGGTTTCAGGCTTAATTATGACAGCCACGATATATGACCTTCCCAGAGAGGTGATAGTTTGTTGCGTTGGGGACCATGACCGGCGGCTTCAATACCACGCAAGACCAGGTCACCAATGGAGATATGTCGAGGCTTGACTCTCCGGTTGAAGTGGCGAGCAACTCTTTGGCGGTAGGAAGCAGCTCTAAGATGAGTCACATCGCGTGTTTCTGGGAGGAGATCCAAATGTTGTCGGAACTTTTCTTCGTTGCTATCTGAGTCGAAAGTCATTACTCGTGGGTTTGGAACTCCAATTTCAACCGGGATAACAGCCTCAGTGCCGAAACACAAGTTATATGGAGTTTCCCCAGTTGGAGTATGCGCGGTTGTGCGATAGGCCTAAAGGACGTTGTGTAGCTCTTCTACCCACTGCCCCCTTGCCTTCTTAAGACGAATCTTCAACCCCTTAAGCACCGTCCGATTTGTCACCTCTGTCTGTCCATTTGTCTGGGGATGCGCAACAGTAGTGTGCACCAACTGAATTTTAAGATCCTTGCAGAATAATGTGAATGTCCTTCCAGTGAATTGAGTCCCATTATCAGTGATAATCTTTGTGGGGAGCCCAAAACAACATATGATATTTTTCCAGACAAATTGTTTGGCACTTGCTTCTGTGATCTTGGCAAGCGGCTCTGCTTCTACCTATTTAGTGAAGTAGTCGACAACTAGGATGATGAATTTTTGTTGTCCAGTAGCTGTCGAAAATAACCCCATGATATCTACCCCCATTGAGCAAAAAGCCAATGAATTAGAAAAGAAGTGAGTTCCACTGGCGGTGCATGTGTAAAATTGGAGTGTAGTTGACAATTTTTGTATTTTTGCATAAACTCTAATGCATCTTGTTTGATCGTGGGTCAGTAGAAGCCTTGCCTCATTATTTTAAGAGCAAGTGCCCTGCCACCAAGATGCTCCCCACATATTTCGGAATGAACTTCTCGTAGAGCATAATCAGCTTCAGATGGAGGAAGACACTTGAGATACAAACCTATAAATGCCTTCTTATACAGTTCATCCCCTATAAGGATGAAGTCGGCAGCCATGCGTAGGATGCGAATTTATGTAGTAGCATCATTTGACAGTGTTCCGTCTTGGAGGAAGGAGATGATGGGATCCATCCAAAATGGCTCCCTTTGGTCATATATAGACAATATCTCCCAATGGTCATGTATGCTAAGAAAATGTATCTCTTCAATATACATTCTTTTATAGAGATCTCCAATTGTTGAAGTCGCAAGCTTGGAGAGGGCATTGGCTCGGGTGTTATGCTCCCGAAGTATATGAATGAGCTGCCATGTTTCAATTTGGGCGAGAAGTGTTTTTACTATACCGAGATACTGCACTAGTTGTAAGTTATGAGCGTCAAATTCTCCTTCTACTTGGGATGCAATAAGTTGCGAATCAGTGTAGATAATTATATTTCGTACTTCGCAGTTAATGACAAGCTTTAATCTGACGACTAGCGCTTCATATTCAGCAACATTATTGGTGGCCGGGAATTTCAAACGAAGTCCGTACTCCATGATGTCTTTCTTTAGGGAGATGAGTAATATTCCTGCACCAGCTCCTGAGTTTCCAGATGCTCCGTCTACATATAGTGTCCACTGAGGTGGTCGTGGAAGAGAAGATGGTGGTTCATCAGCGGTAGGCACCGTACATTCTACCACAAAGTCGGCAAACACTTGTGATTTGATGTTTGGTCGCGGTAAATAGTGGATGTTAAATTCTCCCAATTCTACTGACAATTTAACTAATCTTCTTGATGCTTCTGATTTTTGTAGGATTGCCTTCAAAGGGAGTTGTGTGTAAACGCCAATAGTGTGAGCCTGAAAGTACGGATGAAGTCTCCTTGCTGAGAATATCAGGGCTAGTGCAGTCTTGTCCGCCATCAGATAGCGACTTTCTGTATCAGAGAGAACTTTACTGACGTAATATACTGATTTCTCGATTGTGTTTTCTATTTTGACTAGGACAGAGTTTATTGCATGAGGTGAAATAGCCAAATAGATGAATAACATTTCACCGTCGATGGGTTTTGAGAGAATGGGTGGTGAAGCCAGATATGCCTTAAGTTGTTTGAAAGCGATCTAACAGCTCTCTGTCCATTGAAAACCAGTGTTCCGTGCTCCTCTTAGTATTTTGAAGAACGGTAGATACTTATTTCCAGAACGAGCTAAGAACCGGGATAGGGCGGCTATATGACCATTCAATCGTTGCACCTCCTTGATGTTCCTTAGAGGCACCATCTCTTTCAACGCCTTGATTTTTTCTGAATTTGCTTCAATCCCACGATGGGTAACCATAAATCCCAGAAACTTCCCTGATGTGACATCGAAAGCACATTTAGTCGGGTTAAGTCGTAAGTCACACTAACGAAGGAGTTGGAAACACTCCTCCAGATGAGAAATGTGTTGGGATGCTTCCAAGCTTTTTACTAACATGTCATCAACATAAACCTCCATTGTACGCCCGAGAAGGTTTTTGAAGACCTTGTTCATGAGTCGTTGATAAGTTGCACCAGCGTTTTTTAACCCGAATGACATAACCTGATAACAATATAAGCCCTTATCTGTTTGAAAAGAGGTGGTTTCCTCGTCCATTGGGTTCATCTTTATTTGATTGTATCCTGAGTATGCATCCATAAAGCTTAACATTTGATGTCCAGACGTGGCATCGACGAGTTGATCTATGCGCGGAGGGGAAAACAATCATTCAAGCAAGCTTTGTTGAGGTCTGTATAGTCGACGCACATTCTCCATGAACCATTAGTTTTTTTCACCATGACGACATTGGCCAGCCATGCAGGATGGTGTACTTTCCGTATAAACTTTGCTTCGAGAAGCTTATTAACTTCTTGTTCAATAGCTTGTAAGTGGTCTGAGGCAAAATTGCGCTTCTTCTGGATGATCGATTTAAAGGTTGGGTCTATCTTTAAAGGGTGCATGATTATTTATGGGTCAACTCCAGACATGTCGACTCGAGTCCATGCAAAAATGTCTTGGTTCCTTCGGAGAAGATCTACATACTCCGACCTTTTCTCATTAGAGAGTAGGGAACCAAGATGCACTGTTCTCAAGGGATGTTTGTCAGAGAGTGAGATTTGAACCAAGTCTTCTACGGAGAAGCCCGTTGAGATACATCTTCATCTCGAAGATCGAAGTTGTCAATGCTAAGTGTCATTGACGGGCGTGGATGAGCTTGTCTGATGTAGCATGATTGTGCTATCTGTTGATCACCTCGTACGACATTGATCCCTGTTGGGGTTAGAAACTTGATCTTCAAGTGTGTTACAGAAGTCACGACGCCAAAAATTGATTGCAATGGTCTCCCGAAGATAGCATTATACGCCGATTCTGATTTGACAACAATGAATTGGATTGAGTAGGTTATCTATCGAGGAAAATCTCCTAAGACAACAGGGAGATTTATTGTTCCCTCGACCCTCACTGGCCAGATGCAGGTTGAAGTCTTTCCCTTGTTGAATAGAACAAGACATCGACAGAGCTCCCATTGTCGATCAAGATCCTCTTTACGTTATAGCAGGACTCACCAATTCCTGCGTTAATGACGAAAGGATCTTGATGGGGGACTCGAACTCGTTCCAAATCGGAATCATCAAAAGTTATAGGCTCGAGGCACAATTTCTTATGCATTGGTTCACCAGGTACAGTGACAAGGACTTGATCAATCAGCGATGGGCCTCCAGCAATTGTTTGAATCTCTCCTACGACTGGGTGACCCCCATGTTGCTGCCTTGGTGTATGTTGCCCCCAGTAGGAGCATTATCGATACCAGCTGGTTTGTTATGTACAAATCGTCCAAGATATCCCTGTTTAATTAACCTTTCATTCTCTTCCTTGAGTTGCTTACACGCTTCAGTGGAGTGGCCACGACTTCGATGAAAATGACATTATTGTTCTTGATTCCCCGAGTAAGGTTTTAGGGGGTGAGGCCACTTAACGGCTTGCTCATCGTTGATAGCCATTAAGACATTAGCACGTGATGTGTTCAGTGGTGTATATTCTTTCTTAGTTCGATACTCACTTCGTTCGCCTGCAGGTTGAAGGAGGTCCTGATTCCTATGTTGTTCGGACTTTTTCTGTTGTGAAGATTGATTATTATCTCCAGTGTTATTCTTGCGCTTTTCTCCAAATTTCTCGAATTGTTCTTTATGTGCGTTGATTGTCTCATCCGCAGTGATTTGGGCCTCAACACGGTGGACAAGTTCAGTATAAGAACGAACTGTCTCCCACATTAGCGATGAGTAAAAAGGTCCTGGGCGGAGCCCCCCAAGAAAAACCCCCCTTAGTAACTCCCGATCCACGCCTGGAATCTGGCGGGCTTCAGTAGAAAATCGGCGGAAGTATTCCTTGAGTGACTCTTCTTCATTTTGACGAATTCCCGACAGATGAATGAATCTTTTATGATCCTTCGATTTGCGATGAACTGCTCCACGAACAGTTTGACAAGCTCATTAAAGGTGTTTACAGAACCCCTTGGCAGAGAGTAGAACCAAGTTCGAGCTTGTCCTTTGAGAGTAGTCGGGAACACTTGACGCAAAAACACATCAGAGGCACGCTGAATGTGCATGATGGTTCGATAATGATCAATATGCTCGTAAGGATCAGTTATCCCTTCATATGTATCGATGTTCGGAAGTTTGAAGCCAGTTGGGATGGGGTGTTGGAGAACCACATCCGATAAAGGAGAAGATTCATGGATGTTACGACGAACGTAGAAGCGATCCTTTTTCTCGAGGGGGAACTCTTCTTGGACGAGGCGCCGTAGTTCGTTATGAATGACATTATCTGGAATGACAGAAAGATGTGGCGATGTCGGGTGAGCTGCACCAGATGGATGAGTGGAACTTGTTGTATCTAGGAGTTCAGCATCACGACCTGACAGGGGATATGTTCCTTCTTGAGGAGGCGGGCCAGTACATGTTCCTCCGAGTGGTATGTTTCTCGTATGTCGCGGAGTTAATGGTAAACGAATTTCATCCAATGGTGTAGGCAACGGTTGTTGAGCCCCGCGTAGGAGATGTTGGATCTCTAGTTGAGATTCCTCCATTCTACGCATTCAATCTTCTATTGAAGGACCCGAAACATCTTCATTGGCGGGATAGCGTCTTTCAGGGCGGGAAGATGAAAAAGAATGCGGCCCTTGGCTTCGTGACTGCTCCCTGGAATGATGGGTGTTGGAGCGGGATGCTCCATTGTCACGAACATTGTNTTTTCGTGTATAATTTAAGGCGTATGAGGGCAGCATATGCAAGAAACGATTTATGGGAGAGACTCGATCTCTTGCCATCAAGTTGAACGAGAAGAAAAAATTGTCAAAGGAGGTGGCGGCTGTTCTGTGTGGTAGACTTGCTACGTCGGGTTGAGTCGAGCCAGTGACGCTGTGCTTGTGGGCTGTAAGGAGGCGACCTCTCTGTCAAGCATAGGAGGAAGAGGCAGAGCCAGTACCTTGCGACCGATCAAAGGAAAGGAATGAGGCTCATATGAAGGAGAGGAGGTCACACGACCATCACAGGTAGAAGGAAGAAGCTGTTTGCACATCGTTTAGGGCTTGATTGAGGCAAGTTTTAATAATGTTTGTTAAATTGATTTAATAATAAAATTAATAATATATAAATATATGTATGTATTTTTTATTTATTTAATAAACAAATAAGCATGATTATATAGAGTAAAATAATGAAAATTTTATACTTAATGCGTGCTAGAAAATTCACGGCGGTAGAGTATTGAATTATCGTCTTAGCGTTGCACGAGGATTCGACACACACTCAGATGAAAAAAAATCAAACTGTGATAACACCAGAAGTTTTTACGTGGAAAACTCGTAAATGGGAAAAACCACGGGGTCTGACCCAATTGTAAAAATCTACTATAAGTTGATGATTACATGTGCCTCTTGTCCCACAAACGGGAAAGAGTTAATAGCTTTCCAAGTTATAACGTCGACTGATGACGTCTAGTCAGCGGTGGTTGACAGAGGGCGGAGATTAACGACGGTAGTTGACGACAANTCCCACAGACGGCGCCAAACTGATGTGTGCTAGAAAATTCACGGCGGTAGAGTATTGGATTATTGTTTTAGCGTTGCACGAGAATTCAACACACACTCAGATGAAAAAGAATCAAGCTGTGATAACACCAGAAGGTTTTACGTGGAAAACCCGTAAACGGGAAAAACTACTGGGTCTGGCCCAATTGTAAAAATTCACTATAAGTTGATGATTACAGTTGCCCCTTGTCCGACAGATGGGAAAGAGTTAATAGCTTTCCAAGTTACAACGTCGACTGATGACGTCTAGTCAGCGGTGGTTGACAGAGGGCGGAGATTAACGACGGTAGTTGACGACAATCAATGACAGTCGGCGGTGGTCGACGAAGGTCAGCGGTGGTTGACGACAGTCGATGACGGTTTGGGATGGTCGGCGTAGATCAACGACGATCCACGGTGGCCGGCGGTGGTCGATAGAGGTCAGCGGTGGTTGTCGACGGTCATGGTGGTCGATGACGATCGACGATGGCGAGGATGATCTTGGACTTGGGCTCATTCTCAAAATCTCAATCTCTCTCTTAAGCCTCCTCCTCTTCATGTGAGGGGTGAGACTCTATTTATAGTGTTTTGAGTGCAATTAATAAAAGAATATGAACCATTTTGATCGGACGGTCCGGAGAGCTCCCTTTGATCAGATGACGTTAGATGAATATTTGAGTGCCTTAACGATGTCGGAATTGAGCAATATTAGGCTCGTTGGATTCGTCTTGTCGAGACGCTTGATTCGACACTGGACTCACTAGATTCGACATCCGTTTGACCTTTCAAATACTTCCGGAAATCCTCTAATAGCGGTTTAATGATTTTATCTGAGCTTGATTTGACTCGGATTGTACTGACTTTCATATCTTTAGGTCCGTCTCATCGAGCCGATCAGTTTAACTATAAGTTTGTTCAAATCGGAGCTCCAGTTGACTCTTAATCAAAGTTTGAATGTTTCTTGTTCAAAAAACTGCATCGAGATTTGTGCCGGATGATGAAAATTTGTTGGTGGTGTATCACTAGTAAAGGATCGGGTTTGGGATTGCACTTGATTGAATCTAAACCTTGTTAACTCTTTCCTACTACAGAGAATCGAGTTTAGGAATTGAGATGATTAAATTTTAAATAGATTTTAGACTTTGAAGCTTAATTTTGTGAATAGTTCCCTCTGGTTGAAATCTTCTATCAATTTGGCAATCATCTGAAAATTTGATCGTCTGATTTGAAACTTATCAACTCTATTATGCTTGCAAAGGATCATGTTTAGACTTGATAATTTCATGATGTGAATACGAAGATAGAATACCCTGTATTTCTTATATAAGATTTATATTCAATCATTTGTTAAGGATCTTATAGGCTAAACATGGATTCAATCTCATCGACTTTAGTCCTAGCAGGAAGTGGATTGCACTGCTCGAGTGAGACTACAACCATGCCCTATAGATAAAGGTGGCTCAATCAAAAAAAAAGAAGAAGCATAATTTGATCTCTTAAATATGATTTTGAAAAGAGATGCTCATCCTTCCTATTGTTCAAGCTTAAGTTACTTCTACGCCTAAAGTGGTGGTACCACTTTACTATGTGCGTAAAGGTATGTTTTGAAGTGAGCTAGCTTGACTTAAATCATGTCTTACTACTTACGACACCATGGATACAACAAGCTATCCTTTACCATGTGTATTGTGATACACCTACATAATCTTTCCTAGTTGGGACTCACACTCACTAGATCATTTGTCTTCATTTCTCCCTTATATTTTGTCAACTCATTGATCTATGAGATCATTTTTCATCAATTCATAGAATACCTTTATAATTATAATTCTCCATGTTCATCAATTTGTTGATCATTCTAGTTCTTCAATAATTATTATTCCTTGATTTTAATGTGTTTCGTATTACAAGCTAACCTAGATTTGAATAAATATTTCACAAATAATAAAATGTAATACTCAATATTTTTTATCTTAGTTGTTGTGCTATATTCCTTCTCTTCTATTTTTTCTATTATTGCAAACTTTATCATTACTTTAACACATTGTTTTCACTGGTGCAACTTTCATCGTTGCATGACCTCAATTTTTTTTTCATTACTGCATCTTTTATTCATGCATTGGTGTGTTTCTTTTTATCTATGTTTTCTTTTTTTAATAGAATCACAATTTTCCTTCAATAGAAAAAAATAACACTAATAGCACCCTATCTAGCTCAGATTCTTTTAGAATTGAATGCTCATCTAACCTTAATATGAGAATTACAAAACATCAATTCAAATTATGGTTTGAATGAAAATATCCTATGATATTTTATTGTTATAACAAGTCAATTATCACTATTGTATGTAATCCCATGTAACTTGATAATATAAAATATATTGAAGTTGACAAATATTTTATAAAGGAGAAGCTTGATTATAGTTTACTTTGTATCCTTTTGTTCGCTTGTAACAAAATTTGGAAAGATTTTGACATTCTCTCTAAAGGATTATCTATGGTAGTTTGTTAGAAATTATCTGACAACTGTGAATATATGGTATTTATTCATTTATTTGAGAGAGTGTGTGAAATGCCTACATATTTTTTGCCAACAAGAAGTCATGCAAACTAGCTTACATCCTTCTTTTCTTACTATTGTATTTCCACCTTATTGATCTGCGGGATCTCCCTACTACTCATTCATCAATCAAAAGACTAGTTAATTGTTATTCTACCTATATATCATTTATGGATTGTTGCAATTATTATTTTTTGATTTTTATATTTCAATTAGGTACTCTCCTAAGATTGTATAAATACCACACAAGTTTGGAAATGGAATGTATAACTAATTCTCCAATTCTTATAATAAATGATAACATTTGCAATAATTGGTTGTACCATTGAGGATTGAATCTCATAAACCCATTACACATAACATTTATCCTCCATGGCTTAGGATGCATTCCCTTCAGGTGAGTCTAACCTCATTTTGAGCAATTGAACTGGCTACGACACCCATAATTGCATTTATCAATGCATTTATTTGAGCCAACTTCAATATGAATCTATTGAGCTCATTATATTGTCACTTAGCTGTTATATCATTAAACCTTTAAACCAAAAATAACCGTAGTGTTCCTCTCAAGCCTTTATTGCTAAAGACAATGCTGGGCCTTAATTTGAAAGGATATAAATGTTGACATTCTACACCTTTTTTACTTTGGATATATGATTTGAGTCATCTGATGATTGATTGGTTCAACATATATCTTCATCCATTTCTTCCACCCATTACAAATTTTCTGCCACCGATCTTGAGCATACTGATATGCCTTATTGAGAGCGTTCTCGGCATTAGGTCTGTGATTCAATTAGGCACGGGTGTTTGTGTTAATGTCCAACCTCAATTCTCATTAATTATTAGCTAACCAAGAGAGATTTTTGAGTGTTTATTATAGTTCACCTTTGTAATTTCATGATGTTCAACATTCCTTTTTCAGAACTTCAGAATAGCTGAAAGTAAACATATTACACTACAAGCTTGTGGATCTCTTTGTGAGCCCTCAACATTCCATTTGAATTCAAGTTATGCTCAACTTTTTTTTTCATAGTCTTTTACATTTTCTTCTTCGGGAGTACTTTATGTTTTTGCATCAGTGCTGGTCATTTTACTCATTATCTACATGGGTGCTTTCTAAACCCCCCTCTCTCTAATGTGTGCTCTTTTATTTCTTTGTTTCCCTTCTCAACTCTCTATAAGATACCCCCACTTGCCTCTTCCACGCATATGAAGCTAAAGGAGATAATCCAAGAATCTATATATGATTAGAGCTGCTCTATCAAGTCTAGGTAAAAATTTGGGTAAAAGAACCCTATTTTAGTTGGCCATATACATATATATATCTTGGTGCAACTATCTACTGATGTTTGCTAGTATTATCCTGCATCTAGCTCTTCTTGGTAGGGAAAGGAGGCGTATAGTCCATCGCCGGTTTTCTTATTGGGGGGTGGCACACGTGGCATATCCACCTTTGTTTTTTTCTTGTGTAAGTGTTTACAAAAATTTTTTTGCTTCTCGCCACATATTAAATGCAACTAAAGAATTAAAATGCAATTTGCATAAATTGAAGTCTTATCTACTTATGGTGATCACCATCAACTATTCTCAATTGCTTTGTGGTGGCTAGAGTAAGTAAAAGGAATCATGGAGGAGGTAGAAACTCTCTCGTTCATTCGAATGATAAAAGGATGGGGTCTTCTTAAAAATGATGAAAGTTTAGTGAATCTAAGTTATGTTTGATTTAGCTTAGGTTGCATTGGTCTTGTGGTTCTACTTTTGGGTTAAATTGACTAGAAATAAGCTACAGTGTGCACGATCATACGGTGCACTCATCTAATTTGCTTAGGATGATGAAATAGTACTTTTTAACGATTAATTATAAGTTATAGCTCAACCCCAGAAATACATTTGCCCCATTGATACCGAAACTAGTAAGGGGAATAGTGTAAACACAGAAGACAAACTTTTATTAATATTAAAACAGGGTTACAACTGAATCGAACAGAAAATAACAACACATGCACAAAATGACACAAGCAAAAACTCTTAAATGTATTTCAATGAGTGGTAGCGATTGGCGAGGTGGGTCGAGATGGTTAGCAGGGTTGGTGACAACAACAGATTGCTGGTGGCAGCGAGGTTAAGGTGTGGAACTGTAGGAACAGTAAGTGGGAAGGATTGTAAGTAGTTAGCAACGGAAGTAGGGTGGTTGGGGGGGAATTCAAACAAAGTTAGGTAGGTGGACATCACTAATAGTTTGTAGGAAAGAGGGTGGTAGGGTGTCGGTGTGACAGAGGGAGAGTTCAGCGACTAAGGAGTGGGAAAGAAAAGGTTAGGGACAGGTAGAAGAGAATGATAAATCACCACCTTGGAGAATGATACAACTGGAGCATCACTATCTCCTCGGATACAACCCACAAAGGGGAAATAGACTCCACATAGGAGATCTAAAGATAACACAACCAGAATTCACTCCCTATATACCTAAGACAACAGTTTATAGGCTCCCTTCAGATGGAGGAAGCTTCTACACAAGGAAAGAGAGTGAGAAGTCAAGAGAAATCCAAAAAGCACTCATTAGAACAACAGATTCGTGAAGCCCCAAGTCGGATCACGCTAGATCAATCCAGTCTTCTTGCGGGATCTCCCAGTCTCGTGAAACCTCGCGAGAAATCACGATCGTGCTCCTGATTCTATGTTGCTCCTGCTTCTGCGATGCTAGGCTGGCCGACTCCGCTTTCGAAGAACACGAACTGGGTGTTGTTCAGTGCCCCAAACTGGGCGCTGTTCTAGCCCCAGTAATCAAGCACTATTAGCGCCTATGTCAGTCTCCTGGGGTTCGGGGAGCTTCAAATTAATAGTCAAAGCTTTCGTTTCATAGTCAGGCACCCTTAGATCCCATTGATGACTGCACTGTCTCTTGAGGAATCTGATGGCCTTCCCTAAATTACGAGTAAATATCCATTTTGATTTATCTCTTGGGGTGTACCACGCCTATGCTGTTGAATTTTCCCAAAGTAACATATGATAGGTTCAATTGAGCATGTAGTGATAGTAATCGTACCCTTCCCGCACCGTGGTGGTGCTGCTTGTACAACGTCGTCCTGACATCCCCTTGGATGTATCTGTCCTGTATCGAGGGTGAGTGTCTCGGTCCTATCGTCTGATGTCATCATTAAAACTGGTTCCATTGACGTTGTTCTGCTGAAAAGGGATCTTGTGATCTTAGACTCTGTCGAAGGAATAAGGGTGATGCGTTTCTCGTCATTGGTGAAAGAGTTTGTGTTTTTATATCCGTCATGCAAAGCTCGTGTTTGAAATTATTCATGAAATCACTGTTCGTGTTCGTTTCTTAACAAATGAGACGAACACGAGCTGTTCGCGAACGATGAACCAGTTTGACATCCCTAATATTAATATATATAAATAATATATTATATTAATTATATAACTTATATTATATAAATATATAATATCTATATTGGTATATTAATATATTATTATTATTAATTTATCATATATTATAATTTATAAAATTTAATTTTTTAATATATCATAAATTATATATATATAGAATTATTTTAAATAATTTTATATTTCTAACAATAACGATTCGAACACAAATGAACGCATCACTGTTTGTGTTTGATTCGTTTAACAAACAGAACGAAAAAAATTTGTTCACGTTCGTCTCGTTTACTAATTGAACAAATCGAGCACGAACTGTTCGCGAACAACGAGCTTTTTTGACAGCCCTAGTTAGGGCTCGACCGGGAAGATTTATAAAGGTAAGATATTTAATAAGAATTTTATAATTATAAATTAGGATTACACCAAATAAATATGAAAATTTTATACTTAAATACTGAAAATTTAATTTAATTAAAATAAACAATTAATTAATTTTATACTCATATTTATTATAGGCTTAAAGAGGTCGAGGTTAAGACAAATTCAAGAACAAATTAATTGTCATCGAGGTGAGTGCTCGTACTTTTAATCTATAGTAATAATTTGTTTCCTCTCAACTATTTTGCAGTTAATAACACTTGCATATGTTTTATTCTTATTGAGATATTTTTCTTTGTTGGTCATATTATTATGAATATTGTAACTATTTACTCTTATGCATTTGGCGTATGTTTTATATAATATGCTGAAAAAAATGCGACAAATGCACAAATGAGATGTTTATGTTGACTGCATGTGTGTGCATGACTGACTATGATGTAGTTGCCTCTTGATAGTACTATTGGGGAACACTAAGATGCCCATTCACGTATGCAAAAAATGATATTGATATTTATTTGTCTTAATTGACAATTTTTAGACAGTACTCTCATGATAGTTGTATAAATATAAAATAATATTGATATGCTATTGATATAACAAAACTTTTGAATAACATCAAATATTTCGTTTGATTTATTAAACAGTTTAACAAGCATATATATTGCTTCATTTTCTCTTATATTACTATAGTTTATGAATATGAGTATTCACTAGCTCGTTTAGCTTACAGTTGTTTAAACTAATTTTTCATGTTTAATTAGTTTTGATTAAAAGATGAGTGAAAGAAGGGAAAACGTTTATAGAAGAAGTGAGCAACCATTAACAATGTAAAATTTATTTTAATGCTTTAATTTATTTTAATTAGTTGCTCTTTCAATTTGTTAATCTCTAGTTATGGAATTAGACATCGAAATTTTAATTTCAACCGTCCGATCGTCCGTTCCCCCTTGATTAATTCCAAGCCTCTGGTCGAGTCATGACAAATCCCCTCATCTCAAGCACTTGCAGCATACTGAAATGGGACGTATAGAATGCCATATTTGCGAGAGTAAAGCCATGCAATTCTTATATGAATGAAGTTTATTCTTTTAAACCTAAGGACATCCTTAGTTTTGATTAAAAGATGAGTGAAAGAAGGGAAAACGTTTATAGAAGAAGTGAGCAACCATTAACAATGTAAAATTTATTTTAATGCTTTAATTTATTTTAATTAGTTGCTCTTTCAATTTGTTAATCTCTAGTTATGGAATTAGACATCGAAATTTTAATTTCAACCGTCTGACCGTCCGTTCCCCCTTGATTAATTCCAAGCCTCTGGCCGAGTCATGACAAATCCCCTCATCTCAAGCACTTGCATCATACTGAAATGGGACGTATAGAATGTCATATTTGCGAGAGTAAAGCCATGCAATTCTTATATGAATGAAGTTTATTCTTTTAAACCTGAGGACATCCTTAGTTGAGATTTTTGCCCTACATTAGAAGGGTAATTATCCAAATAACCTGTGCCAAAGGAAATATTAACCATGGCAAAATAAAGTTGTCGCCACAGGGTAAAAATCTTTTGATAGTTGATGTTCTCAATCTGTTGCTAAAAATTCCTACTTCAAGTCAAAACCAGTTCCCCTTATTATTGAAATAATTAATTAAACCAATTTTATCTTCTAATTAATTAACTCATAATCACTCTGCTCATTTGAAACCATATTTAATGTCCATTATTTGTGCATTCAGATTCTGATTAGCTTTTATAGTACCATTAAATATAATTAACTTAGTCAATCCAGTTAAACACTAAGTAGCACTAATTACCGTAGTAGTTTATTATTCCCCCTCCCAATTGTGGGATGCATGCTGTTTGCTCGTTCTTAAAGGTTAGTTCTAATAAATTAAGATCATTTGTTATACAATAAGCCCAAATCTTCCTAGGTCTACCTCTGCCTTTTTTAACATAAGTCGAATCTAAAACATGTACTATATATATAAGAGTATTTTGTATTGTTATCCGAAGTATGATTGAATCACATTGTATCGAGTATTTACCTTATAGTGATTGTTTTTCATTTTAATGAATGGACCTTGGTTTCATCATAAAATTTATGGATAATTACTATTAACCTTTTTTATGAGAAATGAGTCTGTCTGTAAATTTCAAGGAGAAAATTTTATAAACGGGGAAGATTGCGAACTCTCGTTTATATTACCCGAGTGAGAAGTGAGAGCATTGATCAGAGGGGGGAGAGGAAGCGATGAGCCAGACAGTAGAGAGGAAGCGATGACCCAGGCAGTCGTAGTGGGGGAGATGAAGTGAGAAGATCGGGAAGCCGAAGTGGGGAGTGAAGAAACGATAAGTTCGGGAAGCCGAACAGGTAAGCTCGCCTATAAATTTGTCGTGAGGAGGCTGGAACTTACCAGGAGAGTCGAACGACGACATCGAGGGTTGCACTGTTAGGGTTGATCCACGATGTCAACAGAGAAGAAGCTGAAGGAGCTTCGTCGGTGTTGAGCGGAGAAGGCGGCGGCTCCACTGTCGTGCAGAGGATGAGGTGAGTGCGGGAGTTCTTGCGCATTCTGAGGAGAAAGGGGAAGAGCGGCTTTGTCGAAAGGAGGAAGGGAGGAGAAGAACGAGCGGCTCGCGTACGACCGATGGAGGAAGGAGACCAGTGCGGAGATGGAGTCGCGTGTAGTCTAAGACTTTGCATGGTTAGGGCTCGACCGAGAGGTTTAAGGGTGAGTAAATTTAATTAAAATATTTAATAAGGATTTTATAATATATATTTTTTTAAAAAAAGCCCAAGAGCAATTATATTAAAAAGAAAAGAGTACAGATTTATTGTATGAGTGGGCCCAAATAGACACCCAACCCACACGGTACAACACACAAAAACATAAAAGAAAATTAAAAACTAAAAGAAGATGGTACATATAAGATCAATCGGGTCGACCCAATTTAATTCTGTCTCTGCCTCTAGTTCTCGGAAGGGAACCAGCTAACAAATTGATGAGATGCGTACCATTGTCCGAAGTAAATAAGGTATCATCAATTAGATTTCTTAGCTCAAGTAGATCTTTATTCTTTTTCTTCTTCTTAGAAGTGTAGACCTGTCATTCCTCATCTGAAGATTGTTGTTCATTCAAATGAGGTGGTAGTGATGCAGTAGAAAGATTGCTAATAGTTGCGCCCACAAGTGGTTCAAATGTATGTGAGGTAAGAGTTGTTGCCTTTGCCCCTGATACTTGCTGAAGATGGGGAGCTGCAAGGTTCTCCTGATTATCAGTCCGTGTAGGTAGGGGTCTTTTAGTACTGTTTTCAATAGGGTTTGAAAGTGTAGATTGCTCAGCAGGGCCATCCAACTTTTTATCGATCGCAGAAACAGTATTTTCAGGGGGAGGGTCCACAGGGGCAATAGAATCAGACATCAAATCCTGTCTTGTGATAGTTTTCTCTCCAGATATATCCTTAGATCCATCCTTATTCACTTGATCTTTAGATTTCAAATTAGGATAAAGCTTATGACATTTATCAAGGGTATGCCCAAATATCTTACAATGAGAACAATAAGGATGTCTATGCTCCATGACGATTTGTTGTTAATATCCATTATGAGTTGTGTCTAACCAGACTTCAGTAACATTAGGTAAAGTAATATCTCTTTCCATAAGTATTTTGACCACAAAAGGTCTGGTAAGGTTGAAAGTTTGTAGATCTAGCTTCATAAGATCCCCAAATATGACACAAATATAGTAAAAAACTTGATGATGAAAAAAGTGAAGCTTGAGACTAGGTAGACTAAACCTTACTTGTACAACAGGAGGTTCATGATTGAGATCAAAATTCGGAGAGCACTTGAGTAGCTTCTTTGGTTTACCGACAATGTTAAGATATTTTTTTGGAGAAAATCCGAGTGTAGTCTTCAGGCACGGTTAACTTAATCAATACATGTCTCCCATCTATAAACCCCATCTTCCACTTTCCAGCTAATTTGAGATCATCAAAACTTTTACTGATAACTTTAATAGGTGGGTGTCGCCACTGAAATTTTCCAATAAGAACAAACTTGAATTGTCAGTTAGGGTTGAAATTTCTAACTCAGAGAAAAAAAGTGATGTCTTCTCTTTTTTCTTGCTTACATTCTTAAAAAAAGGGTTGTCACCTGTACCATCACGATACTCCTTATAATTTAAGGGGAAGACAACCATCGTCTCTCTTTGAGAATTACCCACCACATGGGCAAAAAAGACTTTGCCAGGTTCCACTGAAGAAGATGGAAGCTCCATCACAGCAAGGAGGAGCACTACCAAGTTGGGCAAAAGGCAAAAACGACGAGTCAAAGAGGTCAAGGCGAAGCTGCGCAGAAGATACGAACCGCTGATGTCGAAACTGCGACAATCTCAACTCAACAAAGAATGCAGCGAAAACCACAACTCGATGAGAAATGTCGCGTAGAAGACAAGGAGGAGACGACGAAACCGTAGAAGCTTGAAGACGCCGAAGCCCTTTGTCGTTGGGCGCGAAGGAGGAGACGACGATGGCAGAGGAGATTAATGAGCACAAAGTCCTTCGTCGTTGAGTACGAGAACTTCGTCGTTGTCGAGCACGGATTGAAAGCCGAAGGATTCAAACCGGGCGAAACCCTAGCAGAGTAGCCCGCCACCGACGCCATACATACATATACATATATATACATACATATACATATATATACATACATATACATATATATANTAGGTTTATATAAGGTATAATAATGAAAATTTAACACTTAAATAATATAGTGTAAATACTTTATAAAAATGGTAAGTTAATTAAAATTTATACCCATGTTTATTATAGGATAAATTTTAAAAGGCTTGAGGCAAATTCAAGAACAAATCATTTATCATCAAGGTAAGTAAGCATACTTTTAATCTACATTAATATTTTATTTATTTTCAACCATTTTGCAGTTAATGACACTTGCACAAGCTTTATTCTGATTGAGATATTCTTTCCTTTTTTTGTCACATTGTTATAATATTTGTATCTACTGACTTGATGCATTAGCGTATATTATATATAGTATGTTGAATTGAATGCAATGAACACATGAATAATGTGTTGATGTTGGCTGCTTGTACGCACTTAATTGACTAGAATGAAGTCAACCCTTTATGATATTAGTGGGGAACGCTAAGATACTCGTGCACGTATATGAAAAACGATATTGATATTGAACTATTTTAATTGATACAAATTTTTAAACGGTGCTCCTGTGACAGTTGTACAAATATATAATGATATTGATGTACTATTGGTATATTAAGATTATTTGAATAACTTCAAATATTTATATCGATTTAAAAGCTTAACTTGCATGTATGTCTTTTTTTACCTTGTATTACTGTAGTTTATGACTATAAATATTCACTGACTTGTTTAACTCATTATTTTTTAAACTAACTTTTTAGGTTAATTAAGTGATTGAAAGATGAACGATAGAAATGATAATATTTTTAAAAGACACAGACACTAGTAACGAGGTATTTTTAAATATGTTGCTTTAATTTAATTTGATTAGTGACTTTTTTCTTTGTTAACAATTAATTATAAAAAATAAATATGAGAAAATTTAATTCTCATCGTCTAACTGTCTGTTCCAGTTTTAGTTCATTTTAAGTCCCAATTCGGGTCATGATAATTTTTTTTATTGGGGCATTTACTTACATACCTCACAATTCCTATGTATTTACATATCTAACACCTAAACTTGGCTTTTTTACATTTATACCACCCATATCATTCTTATCACATAAAAAATACCACCATTTTAACTTGTAAAAACTGAATTACACATTTTCATGCATAGGTAAGTTGGTATGCATGTAAAAATTGATGTCTAGGTGTTAGATATGTTAATACATATAAAATGTGTGGTATTTATGTACTTCCTTCTTTATTTTTCTCTAAGCCATTTTTCACTATTCCTAAATCAGGCTTCATTCAAGATAATTTTGGAAGTACCTTCTGACCACGTAGCATTGTCAAATATGCCTGTTACTAAAGAAGAAGTCAACGGGAATGTGAAGAAGCTATATTACCGGGAATCTCCCATTATGTCCACTTATTTGGTTGCTGTTGTTGTGGGCTTGTTTGATTTTGTAGAGGCCTCCACAGCTGATGGTAATTCAGTATGATTTCAAATTACGTGACATCATTTCTTTTGTTCATCTATCAAGTTCTTTTTATTTTTGTCTTTTGATCTTCTTCAGGGATTAATGTTCGAGTTTATTGTCAAGTGGGTAAAAGTAATCAGGGAAAATTTGCTTTGGATGTAGCTGTGAAAACATTAGATCTTTATAAAGAGTAATGCACAGACTTTATATTTAATTTTTTATTATTAAAGTTATTTTTTTTCTCTTTTGGTTTCTTATGTGGTCTCAGTTCTGTGTTACTAGGTTTATTTATTGCTCTCGCCATTAAAAATTTTCTTACCATTTATGTTTTGGTTTTAGATTTTTTGTACTCATTGATTGTTATTCTTCCATGAGGTCAACTTCTTTTCTCACTATCGATTACTTTCAGTTGATGATTAAACACCATAATCCAGGTACTTTGCAGTTCCATATCCACTTCCTAAACTTGACATGATTGCCATTCCGGATTTTGCTCTTGGGGCCATGGAGAACTATGGTTTAGTGACTTACAGAGAAATAGATCTTCTCTATGATGAACGCCTTTCAGCAGCTTCAAATAAGCAAAGGGTAACTTAGATTTTCTTAGTTATTTCTCTTTTTTTTCACTACATTGAAAAATATATTTGCTTAATTTTTTTTGTTTGATATTTAGGTGCATTTTTTGTTAATTTACATTCCATGTATAGTAGCAGTACTCAATTGCATAACCAACTTTCCATTAATATCTTATGATTTTCTTGATTACTTTGTTTAAGAAAATGATATTGCCATTGCTTATCATTTTGAAGAACTGTTGTCTGAATGGAATTTTCAGGTAGCAACTGTCGTTGGGCATGAATTGGCTCATCAGTGGTTTGGTAATCTTGTCACCATGGAATGGTGGACTCATTTATGGCTTAATGAGGGATTTGCAACATGGGTTGTCGAGCTCACCTTTTTTTATGACTTTGTTTACTAGATGTACTTGTGGAATTGTTGAATGGGGTTTAATTGTATATTTACAGGTTAGTTATTTAGCAGCAGATTCCTTATTTCCTGAATGGAAAATCTGGACACAATTTCTTCATGACACTGTTTCAGGCCTTCGGCTGGATGCACTTGCGGAATCACATCCTATTGAGGTGAAGTTCTTTTTTTGAGCGTGCCAAATTTTGTTGTTAAAACCCTTAGAACATTTTTGCTCTCAAATCCGGTGTAATAAATCCAAATTTAACGAGAATTAAATTGTGCATCATTGCTTAGTTTAGTAAGAAGCATATGATGATTAGGCTAATTGGTTCAACTAGAATTAAGAGTAAAGTGCCAACATAGTCTCTTGACTATTTAATGGGGCCATTTTAGTCGGAATTTATAAAAGCGTCAGATTAATCTTCTGTCTCATTAAATTAGGGCTAATATAGTTCTCTGTGGGGACTATTTCAGCTCATATTAAAGGAGTCTTGGGACTAAATTAGCACTTATATAGACTCTCAGACTAAAACATTGCAAAGATCTAGGGGACTATTTTAACACCTTTTTTTATGCATTGACTTGTAACAGGAGTTGAACCAGTTCAAAATGCGGGCTTGTGCTGAGTTGGGTGTGTTTAGGATTTGGGATTGGCAAGGAGGGTGCTTTGCCTGGTAAAACGTGCTGCACTTATATTTAGGTGTTTAAGTGGGCAGTATCGCTGTGCGTGCGTATAAGAAGGATTTTGGAGGCCTGGGGAGATGTTTCACAAGTACACTGTGGGATTAGGAAGGTCAATTTTTTTGCAATACTTATGCTTATTAGTTCACACCAAATCAGCTCACTTTGGCGTTCAAAATTGAAAATTAAAGCTTAATATTAGGTAATAGTTCGAAAAACCCAGCCATATAATGCTTCATTCAAGTATGTTCAATTTTAAGTCCTGCAACTCTAGCAGAGGGCAACAAACCACATACCCGTCGTTATTCAAGCCACAGTTCCAGATCCAAATCCTATAAATCCAGCAGAAAGTAACAAACCGCAGGCCTATAATTCCAGCCAAAGGAGAACTGTAGATAACAAGAAGCCTAAAAAGTAGTAGATATGAGGGTAAATAGCTGCAGAATTAATGGAACCGAAATAGCAAGTTGTATTCGATGAAAATGCATGCTATATAGAGAAAAGAGTTAGGCCAAACTGAAGCAACCACATAGAAATGAGAGTTTAGAGAAATAAGCACCATCAGCGCAAAAAACTGCAACCTAATGGGAACTCTGAGAAATAAACTTTGTTAAAGCTATAGGAACTCGGATAAATCCTAACCACTGACAACTAAAATATGAACTGTATTAAATAGAAAATACCTATATCCTTGAGAAACTACAAAATGCCTAGCAAATTCCACACTGATGTACTAGCTTGGCATAAACCAACTTTGAAAATTTGAGCATTGATATTTTTATGGTAATTTTGGTGTAAATTTGCACTTTATGCAATATAATCTATAAGCATCACAAAAATATTGCATTGCTAGTGCACTAGCTATATTTGGAACTCACCACCAATTTTAGGAATAAGAGATATATTTTTGTCTTACATAGTATTAGACGTGAATTCATAAAGAAGAGGTAGAAAAGTGAAGAATCCATGAAGTTGATAGCAAGTTCATGAAATATGGTCATGTCAGAATATTATAAATGACTTATCATTTCTTGTTTTTAATTTCTTACAGTTTCCAAATGAAAGTTTTTTTTGAATTTAGACATACCATTATGTTATCATTTGGTTTATGCCCCATGAATTGTTTGTTTGCATTTGGAGAAAGCTGATAATTGTCATATGACAGCCCGTTTGCTTCAAGCATCCAACTATGTGAAATGTGGCAAATAACAAAAATGATATGAAACTAATGTGTCATATTGAATTCCATTAATGACCTACATTTAGTTCCTAGAAAGTGAGAATATAAAATATTTAAGAACACGCAAAGCACTTTCTTATAATATGCTTATAAAGATAAAAAACTTCCTGAAAAAAAAAACCTAAATGACTTGATAATTTGCTTTGATATATGATGCATCATTAGGATTTGCCAAACATATGGAGTTTATATTTCGGGCTTCATTTAAGTCATTTAGTATTAATGAGTATATGACATATTGGTGTCACTGAGCCCTTGTTGTGATGTTTGCTCTACGAATTTATATCACCAGATCAACAAAATAAAATAATTTATGAAATTATATTATGGAAATTATATTTTGGGCTTCATTTTAGTCATTTATTATTAATGAATTTATGAAATATTGGTGTCACTTAGCCCTTGTTGTGAGGTTTGTTCTATGTATTTATATCAACAAATCAACTAAAAAAAAAACATCAATATAATCATTTATCATAAAAAATATCATCAAGTAATCATTTATAAGTTAGATTTTCATGTTGGTCAACTACAATAGCATTATTGGTTTAGTTTCACATTCAGACGTAGAATTGATATCCTTATAGGTTTGTGTATATTTGTGATCTCATAATCAATTTTGTTTTTAACTTTAAATTTTGATTAAGCTTTGATTTCTGCTCATGATGATGATCTAGTGTAGATGTAAATTTAGATCGAATAAAAAATCAGATATATTTTTAGATTATAAATACAAATCATATTTCGCTTCCCTTGAATTCTTATATCATTATTCATGAGCAATATTTTTTTGAGTAAACTTCAACCATACGTGATTATAGCAAAAAGTATTTTATGGCTTTAGATGAGATGCTATTGATTTTTTTTTTTGTGGGAATTGACATAGGTTTAACAACCCTAATAGATGCTAATAGCATGCTTAAAAACTAACATATGTAGATATAGCTTCAATTAGTATTTTCAATAAATTGTAGCTTGGTTCATTTTAAATTAAATATGGAAGTAATTTAATTAAATTTAAGAGTTACAATAACTTGCATGCTTTAGATTATTTATTATAAATTTTTATCCTTGTGCTAATAAATATGGTTGAAATAAATTCAAATCAGTCCGGCTATGAAACACTGAATTTTAGTTTGAGGATTAATTTCTAAATTGATCAATATATCGCACTATCCGAGTCACATTTAGGATTCAAATCTTCCAGCACATGATAGCAAATTGCAACCTCACCTTTTCCAAGTCACGGTTTAGATTCCAAATCTCAGAAGTACAGTTGAATATAATAAACCATATGATAACGGAGTTAACCTAAATCATAATAGAAAATAGATTTTATTACGCCAAAAGTAACGAGGTTACAATCTAGAATCAAAATAGAAAAAAAATACAATACAACTCAAATCTCTGGCAAGGGCAAGGTGGGACAATCATCGTATAGTTGTGAGAGGGGCTGGAATGGGATGGCGACAGGCTGGCCAGAGTTCTATTGGTTTGCGGTTGCAATAGGAGAGGGGGATTAGGTGGTTGGAGACAGATCAAGGGGTTGGACAACACCTTGTATAGGCTGACTGTAGGATACGGGAAGTTGTGGGTCAGGCTGCCAGGAGACGAGAAAGTTAGTTGGGAGATGGGTGACATAGTAGGTAAGGGAGAGGGATTAGCGGCTGGATACACAGCCTGGAAGTCGGTCTCGGGCAGCTTGCGATTGGAAATAGGAGAAAGGAGGGGGGTCTGGTTGCTGGAAGGAGTGGTGGCTGTAGATTAGTTGGATGGATGGAAGTGGACTGCAGGGAAAAACAGGGAGGGGGGGAGTTGAAAGGCGGCAGCAACTAAAAAGGCTGCAAAGAAGATGACAACAAGGAAGATAGAGGAAGATACACATTACCGCAGACAAGTTACAGACGGAGCACATTCTCGCTGTCAGATACATCCATAGAAAGGTAAAAAGGATACCGTCATTTGTCCAAACATAAATCTCTCAAATACTCAACAAAAACTAATCCTAAAAAAAGAAACATGTAAATAGAAGAAGGATAGGTGGGAAACGAAAACAGAAAAGGGAATAATTCCTGCCTAATGAAAATAGGGAGGGGACGTTGACAAGATAGACAGGCAACGGGCGAGCGGAACGGGACCAAGCGGCCTGTCTGTGACGTTGGCAGGAGCTGTTGTAGGCTGAAAAGAGCAGGGAACGGGACAAACGACTTTCTAGGTATATGCAGGCGACGGTGACGAACAGGGGTGAAAGGAACCATGTAGAGATACGCATGTTGACCTCATTTTTAGTGAGGTCTTAGTCTCCTAATCTTAGAACCTAGGATCTAGTTTTAGGAGTTCTTATTGACTATCCTAGCGGACTAGCAATGGAACCCACCTCCCGTAGAACTTCAAGCCACTTCCTAACTCATTTTTGTGAAGAACTCGCATGAGTGGTTCCAAGCACTCAACTTCTAGTTGCAAGGGTTAAGGACCAACATGTAGAGGGCCCGAAATTGAGTTCCTATAGGATCAACAGTCTTAGGTGAACCCTTTGAGACTCGATTACTTGCGAACGCCGCATTTCACGCAATCACTGCACTACACATGATTTTGACTTGAATCGACTCGCCCGTTGGCGAACTCGTCCGGACGACCTCGGATGACGAAACGGATAACGCCAACGCGTCCGGAACGTCAAATTTAGCTAGGAAGGACACCCATATTGTCGGGGTTACGCGCGCGCACATATCGCACGAAAATCGATGTATTTTTCTCCTTTAGCGGGATGCGGGCCCGGACTCAACCCAGGTTTGACTCGGGTTCGATTCAGGCTGGACTCGGGCTGAGCACGGGCTAGGCACCAGCTCACCTGAATTTGAAATTCAAATTTCAAAATTTAAATAAATTATTTAAATTCTGACTTAATTAAAATTAATTCAGGAGTTAATTATTTCCATTTAATCCTCCCTGGATTTGGAAATTATTAATTTCCCCGCGAATTGCTTCCACGGTAACGGCTATTGCCCCCGCTCCAATTCTAAAAGGAAGGAATCGCTTATTCCTTCGCGATCTTCCTCCTTTTGCCTCGCTCGAACTCCGGCTCATCTGCCCGACAGCCCTCTCACGCTCAATCCGGCGCCCCTCCTCCTTCATAGACCGAGACCCTCAGTCTCGACTCCCTCGTCTTCGGCAAGGGCCCCGCTCGTCTCACCTCGAACAGAAGCGATCCTTCCCCTCTCTTGCCTAACGCACTGAAGCACGCATTCACCTGCTTCGCCTCTCCCTTCGCTCGGCAATCTCCCGCTCCTGCAATTCGGCTCTCTCGCTTGTTTCCTCTGCTCGATCTCGCTCGACAGAAACTCTCGCCTCGTCTTCCTCAATCCTGATCGAAACAGATCTGCTCGATCCCGCAGACCCCGCTCAACGCCCCGCCTGCTCGCCTCTTTCCCTGCGTCGAAGAAGCTCGATCCTGATCTCTCGCACCCGCTTGCTCGATCCCGATTCCTGCACTCGCCTGCTCGCATCTTCCTCACGCTGAAGAAGCTCCGATCTACAAGTCCCGCTCGCCTCCTCTGAACCGAAACCCTCACATCACTCTCGCTCACCCTCGTCGGCTTCCTGCTCGCGTGCGANATACAACTTTTTTTTTCTTGATTTGATTTTGGTTTTTTTAACCATGCTATTTTGAATGATATTTGTTGTGTTAGAATATTTTCCCGTTGATGAATTACTTCAGTTGTGAGAAGTCATTGTCTGGGAAAAATTTCTATCTGGACTCCCGACGTAGCTGTATGTGCGCACATCGAATAATATGCCGTCACCTGGAGGTTATTGTGCGGTTATTGAAATGAAATCTTAAAGGTTATTGGGGGGGGGGGGTT
>JXCR01146313.1:148516-173565 GCA_002079205.1 Phalaenopsis hybrid cultivar
GAAACCGCAGAAGTTATTGGGGGGTTATTGCATGGGGTCATTGGAGTGGAACCGCATGGGTTATTGGGGGTTATTGAGGGGTTATTGCGGTATTATTGGGGTTAATGTCTCAATAACCCCCCAATAACCCTTCCAATAACATCTGCGGTTCCAGTCCAATAACCTCTGAGGTTCGACTTTAATAACTTTTGCGGTTCCATTTTAGTATTTTTTTGACGGGCCCGATATAGCACACATGACGACATATTACTGAAGTCCGCGCACAGAGCTGCACCCGACCTCTGGATGAAAAATTTTCTCCGTTGTCTGAGATTTTTTCGAGGGACTTTGAATGAATATAATGTTTGATTTACACATACAACAGATATGTAATGCCTAAAATCTAAGATCGTTGTTTGACAGTTTAAGCTTCCAACTGATAGGCTAAAGCGGGCTGCATTTATTGTCTGAGGTAATTAACTATATTTTACTCGGAACGTGACATACTTCTATTGGCGTAATGCTTTTTCTAAAAGCTGTTTTTTTTCTCAGGGCTTGTTTGGTTCGACTTTTGAAGCACGGAGCAGGGAGCGGTCGCGAATTTCTGTAGTTTGGGACGATGTCTGGGCAACGGTGTTCCGCTGTTTTGGTTAAACGATAACCGCGGATGAAACCATGCGACCCGCGTTCAAGGGTTAGCTTTTTAATAGTTTCTTAAGAATTTTCTGAGAAGTAACTAATCTAAATTAAATTCATGCAAAACTATCTCTTTTTTTAATTTTTTATCTTTACTACTCCTTGTTTTCCTGACCGCAGGCTTCAAAAATTTGTTTCCCTGGACCCTCTCGATTATTGAATGGCGAGAGAGTTTACTTGAGGTTTTAGGTCAAGTTTAGAAGACATATGAAATTATAGATAAGTCAGTACACAAAGATTTTACCCTCATTTTTTGAGAACTTTTTTATACATGGTTTAGGTTTCTCATTAGCGAAAGCTCCTATGATTAATCAATGCTCTTGATAATGAGAGAGTATTTTCGATTAAGGTTAGTCATTAAGATATTGATTACTCAGCTTATAGTAACAACAATTTAGAGTTTTACATTGTGAAATTTGATTGAATTTTTAGATTATAAAAATTTATCACTTTAAGCTTAAGACCATTTTTTTTTCTTTTTTATGGGAATAATGACACTCCCGATCAAAATCTCATGGTTTCGTTGTCTCGAGTTGTTGTAGACTCTGGTCTACTTAGTCAAGGATGCAGTCGGCCCAACACGACCAAAATATCATTGTCAACAACCATTGGTTGATTCATTTAAGGGAACTTTATAGGCCTAGGGTGATGTTTGCCTAAGAGGACTAATTTAAGTCGATTTCAGTTAAAATAGGGCTTTCCTCCCTATAAAATATATTCAATGATTCATGTCTCAAAGAGCCATTGGAGAACATATAGGCATAACCGTGATTGTACTTTAATAGTGTCACTTGACAACACCGACCCGATCAGAGGGCTCAGGTCTTAACATTTTTTTGTGGAGCTGACTAGCCAAGCCATGAGGACAGAAAATACGGGCCACGTCCTTATGGCATAGATTGATTTGAGGGTGAGTTTACTAATGTATATGATGTGACACTGACTATATTTGAATCATAATTTGTCGCGACAAACAGGTGCGGAGGGTTGACAATTTGTTTCTTTTTTACTTTTAAGTGTTTTTAATTTTGATATTTTATAATTTTTATGAATTTTAAAAATTTATTAATTTTATTAAAATTGAACCCCATCAACTTTCTTGCTAGTAAAAGATCGGGTTTGGGATTGCACATGATTGAATCTAAACCTTGTTAACTCTGGCCTACTACAGGGAATCGAGTTTAGGAATTGAGATGATTAAATTTTAAATAGATTTTAGACTTTGAAGCTTAATTTTGTGAATAGTTCCCCCTGGTTGAAATCTTCTATCAATTTGGCAATCATCTGAAAATTTGATCGTTTGATTTGAAACTTATCAACTCTATTATGCTTGCGAAGGATCATGTTTAGACTTGATAATTTCATGATGTGAATACGAAGATAGAAGACCATGTATTTCTTATATAAGATTTATATTCAATCATTTGTTGAGGATCTGATTGGCTAAACATGGATTCAATCTCATCGACTTTAGTCCTAGCAGGAAGTGGATTGCACTGCTCGAGTGAGACCTACAACCATGCCCTATAGATAAAGGTGGCTCAATCAAAAAAAAAAAAAAAAGAAGCATACTTAAATATGATTTTGAAAAGAGAAGCTCATCCTTCCTAATGTTCAAGCTTAAGTTACTTCTACACCTAAAGTGGTGGTACCACTTTACTACGTGCGTAAAGGTATGTTTTGAAGTGAGCTAGCTACGAGTTGTATTTTGTCACCATGGATACAACAAGCTATCCTTTACCATGTGTATTGTGATACACCTACATAATCTTTCCTAGTTGGAACTCACACTCACTAGATCATTTATCTTTCATTTCTTCCTTGTATTTTGTCAACTCATTGATCCGTGAGATCATTTTTCATCAATTCATAGACTACTTTTATAATTATAATTCTCTATGTTCATGAATTTGTTGATCATTCTAGTTCTTCAATAATTATTATTCCTTGATTTTAATATGTTTCGTATTACAAGCTAAACGAGAGTTGAATAAATATTTCACAAATAATAAAATGTAATACTCAATCTTTTTTATCTTAGTTGTTGTGCTATATTCCTTCTCTTCTCTTTTTTCTATGATTGCAAACTTTATCGTTACTTTACCACACATTTTTTTCAATGGTGCAACTTTCATCGTTGCATTACCTCAATTTTTTTTATTACTGCATCTTTTATTCATGCATTGGTCATGCATTGGTGTGTTTCTTTTTATCTATGATTTCTTTTTTTAATAAACTCACAATTTTCCTTCAATAGAAAAAAATAACACTAATAGCACCCCATCTAGCTCAGATTCTTTTAGAATTGAATGCTCATCTAACCTTAATATGAGAATTACAAAACATCAATTCAAATTATGGTTTGAATGAAAATATCCTATGATATTTTATTGTTATCACAAGTCAATTATCACCACTGTATGTAATCCCAGGTAACTTGATAATATAAAATATATTGAAGTTGACAGATATTTTATAAAAGAGAAGCTTAATTATAGTTTACTTTGTATCCTTTGTTCGTTTTTAACAAAATTTGGAAAGATTTTGACATTCTCTCTAAAGGATTATCTATGGTAGTTTGTTAGAAACTATCTGATAACTGTGAATTTATTCATTTATTTGAGAGAGTGTGTGAAATGCCTACATAATTTTTGCCAACAAGAAGTCATGCAAACTAGCTTACATCCTTCTTTTCTTACTATTGTATTTCCACCTTATTGATCTGCGGGATCTCCCTACTGCTCATTCATCAATCAAAAGACTATTTAATTGTTATTCTGCCTATATATCATTTATGGATTGTTGCAATTATTATTTTTTGATTTTTATATTTCAATTAGGCACTCTCCTAAGATTGTATAAATACCACACAAGTCTAGAAATGGAATGTATAACTAATTCTCCAATTCTTATAATAAATGATAACATTTGTAATAATTGGTTGTACCATTGAGGATTGAATCTCATAACCCATTACACATAACCTTTATCCTCCATGTCTTAGGATGCATTCCCTTCAGGTGAGTATAACCTCATTTTGAGCAATTGAACTGGCTACGACACCTATAATTGCATTTATCAATGCATTTATTTGAGCCAACTTCAATATGAATCTATTGAGCTCATTATATTGTCACTTAGCTATTTATATCATTAAACCTTTACCCAAAAATGACCATAGTGTTCCTCTCAAGCCTTTATTGCTAAAGACAATGCTGGGCCTTAATTTGAAAGGATATAAATATTAACATTCTACACCCTTTTTGACTTTGGATATATGATTTGAGTCATCCGATGATTGATTGGTTCAACATATATCTTCATCCATTTGTTCCACCCATTACAAACTTTCTGCCACCGATCTTGAGCATACTGATATGCGTTATTGAGAGCGTTCTCGGCATTAGGTCTGTGATTCAATTAGGCGCGGGTGTTTGTGTTAATGTCCAACCTCAATTCTCGTTAATTATTAGCTAACCAAGAGAGATTTTTGGGTGTTTATTATAGTTCACCTTTGTAATTTCATGATGTTCAACATTCCTTTTTCAGAACTTTAGAATAGCTGAAAGTAAACATATTACACTACAAGCTTGTGGGTCTCTTTGTGAGCCCTCAACATTCCATTTGAATTCAAGTTATGCTCAACTTTTTTTTATAGTCTTTTACATTTTCTTGTTCGGGAGTACTTTATGTTTTTGCATCAGTGCTGGTCATTTTACTCATTATCTACTTGGGTGCTTTCTAAACCCACTCTCTCTAATGTGTGCTCTTTTTTTTCTTTGTTTCCCCTTTCAACTCTCTATAAGATATCCCCACTTGCCTCTTCCACGCATATGAAGCTAAAGGAGATAATCCAAGAATCTATATATGATTAGAGCTGCTCTATCCACATATTGATTTCTAGGTAAAGTTTGGGTAAAAGAACCCTGTTTTAGTTGGCCATATACATATATATCTTGGTGCAACTATCTACTGATGTTTGCTAGTATTATCTTGCATCTAGCTCTTCTTGGTAGGGAAAGGAGGCGTATAGTCCATCGCCGGTTTTCTTATTGGGGGGTGGCACACGTGGCATATCCACCTTTTTTTTTCCTGTGTAAGTGTTTACAAAAATTTTTTGCTTCTCGCCACATATTAAATGCAACTAAAGAATTAAAATGCAATTTGCATAAATTGAAGTCTTATCTACTTATGGTGATCACCATCAACTATTCTCAATTGCTTTGTGGTGGCTAGAGTAAGTAAAAGGAATCATGGAGGAGGTAGAAACTCTCTCGTTCATTCGAATGATAAAAGGATGGGGTCTTCTTAAAAATGATGAAAGTTTAGTGAATCTAAGTTATGTTTGATTTAGCTTAGGTTGCATTGGTCTTGTGGTTCTACTTTTGGGTTACATTGACTAGAAATAAGCTACAGTATGCACGATCATACGGTGCACTCATCTAATTTGTTTAGGATGATGAAATAGTACTTTTTAACGATTAATTATAAGTTATAGCTCAACCCCAGAAATACATTTGCCCCATTGATACCGGAACTAGTAAGGGGAATAGTGTAAACACAAAAGACAAACTTTCATAAAATATTAAAATAGGGTTACAACCTGAATCGAACAGAAAATAACAACACATACACAAAATGACACAAGCAAAAACTCTTAAATGTATTCCAATGAGTGGTGGAGATTGGCGAGGTGGGTCGGGATGGTTAGCGGGGTTGGTGACAACAACAGATTGCTGGTGGCAACGAGGTTAAGGTGTGAAACTGTAGGAACAGTAAGTGGGAAGGATTGTAAGTAGTTAGCAACGGTAGTGGGGTGGTTGGGGGGGGGAATTCAAACAAAGTTAGGTAGGTGGACATCACTAATATTCTGTAGGAAAGAGGGTGGTAGGGTGTCGGCGTGATAGAGGGAGAGTTCAGCGGTTAAGGAGTAGGAAAGAAAATGTTAGGGAAAGGTAGAAGGGAATGGTACAATCACCACCTTGGAGAATGATACAACTGGAGCATCACCATCTCCTCGGATACAACCCACAAAGGGGAAATAGACTCCACATAGGAGATCTGAAGATAACACAACCAGAATTGACTCCCTATATACCTAAGAAAACAGTTTATAGGCTCCCTTCGGATGGAGGAAGCTTCTACACAAGGAAAAAGGGTGATGCGTTTCCCGTCATTGGTGAAAGAATTTGTGGTTTTATATCCGTCATGCGAAGTCCTTCGGTCATATTGCCACTGCGTCCTAATAAGAGGTGACAAACATCCATAAGGATCACATCACACTACACCTAGTCTTACAATTGGCCTCCGATCGAAAATTCTACCAATCTTTTTCGGTTGATGTGGACCCGATTTATCTTCTTCAGCAACGTCAGTGAATATGACAGAATGCTTCTAAGTTGCGAGTCTTAATTTCTTTATCATCTGTGTCGACGCCACGTTCTTGGTTCTTCCACCATCGATGATGAGAATGCATACCTTTCTGTTCATTGTGCAGCGGGTGTAGAATCTGTTGCGGCGAAGCCACCGCGAATCTCTCGTGTCCTCGGTTTGTAGGATTCGTCAAATCACGAGCATCTCTTCTTCATCCGGGGGAAGCTGATACTTCTCACCCTGTGCCTCGTCTTTCTCTTCATCGCTAATTTCTTCTACGGTACCTTGATCTGTAAGTGTGATTACCCTGCCCGTGGGCAGCTGGAGGCAATGTGGTAGTAGCCATGATATCGGTAGCACTTCCTGACCAACATCGTGCTGGAGGAGTTGCCTTTTTCTTGTTTCTTCCTGCTATAATCCGTGGTGTCATTCCCCTTTCCGAGCTTGCCAGCCTCCTGAGAGATCTTTATCGATTGTAGTAATTATAAGTGCCAACTTGCCTGAAGATTGTTGCTTGAAAGATGATTGCTGCCTACTCTGTTTTTGTTGTCTTTTCACCTTTAAGGCTAATGTCTCGACATCCCCTAATGTCTAGTGACTATATCCCAATGGTGATGATGGGATTCAGACCCTTGAGATATCTGGCTTTCTTATGTTTTTTTGGCTCCGTCAGTTTGTATTTTTTCAGCAAGTGGTCGAATTGGGCAGTGAACTCTTCAACTGAAATATCCATCTGCTGCAAGTTGTGGAGTTTTAGAAATATATTCTGGAGATAGTGGGGTGGGAGTTACCTTTTTTGTATTACTTTTTTCATCTTCTCCCACCTAGTGATCTTTTCACTACCTTCCCACTTCCGCTGCCTCTGCATATTTTTCCATCATAGGGAAGCGTCCTTCAGTTTAGTAGAGGCTAGCTTGACACGTTTGTCTTCTGGTAAATCTTTGTATTCAAAAGTTTGTTCGACTGTTTGCAGCCAGTCAATAAACTCACCGGGGTCCATGCTTCCCTTGAACTCTGGGAGGTCCATCTTAATGCCAAAGTCCCGCCGTTCTCCATAATGAACCTCTTCTCTTGGCCTCTTTTGATATTGAATACCAAAACAACGTGACCGATATTCCTTGTCATTGTGATCTTCCCTGTGGAACGAATTCATCTCCACGTCCCTATCTTCTCTTTGACTCTCTTGATCACGGATGAAGGTAACCTCTCATTGGTTTCCATCATTCAGCTTTATTAGACTTCGTTGTAGATGACAAATTTCTCGCTGAATCTCTTCCAGAGTAGAGTCTGATGTATCCCATCGTGGTGGCATGATTAGAGTTGAGAATTGGAAGAAAAAAAGTAGATGGAAGGTGAATTGGTCAGGGGCAGTGGCTGGGGAATCCTAGGGTAGAACTAGGGTTGAGCTAGCTCTGATAATAAATGATACCGAAATTAGTAAGGAAAATAGTGGAAACACATTTTTTTAAAATTAATATTAAAATAGGTTTACAACCCGACTCGATGAGAAAATAACAATACCCACACAAAATGACAGAAGTAAATACTCCTAAATGTATTCCGATGAGTGGTGGAGATCGGCGAGGTGGGTTGAGTGTTAAGGTATGGACTATAGGAACAACAAGTTTGAAGAATTGTACGTCGTCAGCAGCTGTACGGAGGTGGGGGAGTTTGAACGGAGTTAGGTAGGTGGACAACAGTAATAGTATGTAGGAAAGAGGGCGGCAGGGTGTTGGGGTGACAGAGGGAGAGTTAGGCAGCTGAGGAGTGGGAAGGAGAAGATTTGATTTTTTTTTGGGAAAGATAGAAGGGAATAATACAATCATCACCTTGGAGAAGGATACAATCGAAACATCACCATCTCAGTACAACCCATAAAGGGGAAATGGAATCAACATAGGAGGGCTGAAGACAACACAACCAGAACTGACTCCCTACCTAAGACAACTATTTATAGGCTCCATCCGAACAGAGGAAGCTTCTACACAAATGAAAAGAGTGAGAAGCCTAGAGAAATTCAGAAAGCGCTCCCTAGAACGAAGTTAGGTAGGTGGACAATAGTGATAGTCTGTAGAAAAGAGGGCGGCATGGTGTTGGGGTGACAGAGGGAGAGTAGGCTGCTGAGGAGTGGGGTGGATAAGGTTTGGGAAGTTAGAAGGGAATGATACAATCACCACCTTGGAGAAGGATACAACCGGAGCACCACCATCTCATCGGATGCAACCTGTAAAAGGGAAATGGACTCCACACAGGAGATCTGAAGACAACACAACCAGAACTGACTCTCTACATACATATGACAACAATTTATAGACACCCTCAGGACGGAGGAAGCTTTTACACAAAGGAAGAGAGTGAGACTCCTAGAGAAATTCAAAAAACACTCCCTAGAACAGCAAATTTGTGATGCCCCAAGCTGAATTGGGCTAGATCCATCCAGTCTTCACGCATGATCTCCCTTGTGAAACCTCGCGAGAAATCGCGATCCCGCTCCTGCTTTTGTGTCTCTCCCACTTCTGCGATGCTTGACAGGCCGACCCCCGTCTTCCAAGCGCCCAAATCGGGACTGTTTAGCGCCCTAAACCTGACATTGTTTTAGCACCCGTAATCAGGTGTAGTTAGTACTCGTGAAACCCATTCTAGTTTAGAAGAAGATGAAAAATAAGTAGTAGTTCTGCTTGGCGTGCACGCATCCATTACTCGACTTTGTATGATTGAAGCATATGACACCATCACATAATACCAAATCAACTACAAAACCTAAAACTTCGGCCATGAATTAGATACAAATTATATTGCAATGGGATGCTCAAGGACAGCGCCGCAGTAGGTTGTGGGCTTGATTTATATGCAAATAGTCAAATAGAGTGCCATAATAAGATAACATTGCAGTGGTGGCAGCTTTGGAAGGAGTCAATCAGAGACAGTAAGGAAGGGGACAACTACGAGTGGTGACATGTGAGCTTAGAGCAGAGTGGGGTGAGTTTTGTGTGACGTCTAGAGCAAGTGGGATTTGTCTTACCTGATGGGTGAGGCATGAGGGAGACATAATAAATGGCGTGTTTTTTTTTTAATATTCTTTTTTGAGTACACTTAATCTAAATAAAGCCCATTAGGAGCACGTATAATGGGAAAATTATCCAAAGATTGCTGTGGTGCTCCTCTAATTACACAATTTTAAGAAATGATTATGCTATACCTTAGAGCCATAACCTTCCACGCCGTCGGGCTTTAACCATTAAGGGTCCGTTTGACGCAGTTTATTTGGTGCGTTGGCGTTTTGAAAACGCACCTGACCTGTTTGGGTAAACTGCATTTTGACAGCTTGTGCATTTTTCAGACCGCACCAATCTTGGTGCGGTGACAGCTTTCTCGCAGCGATTTGGTTTTTACAAAAAAATAAAAATTTGTAATAGCCACCGAACCTAGCTTATCATCAAATTATTTTTAATCAGCTTATCAGCAGATTATTCAATAAGTTGTAGCTGCCCCAAACAGACCCTAAATTCATTCGAGAGAATCATGTCATATTCTAATCATGTTTCACTGCATAATTGATATCATTCTCATAATTTTCTCTCAAATTTCATTAGGAACCACCTTATATGTGTAACCTTATGACTAGTGACAAGACACCTGATAATAAAATTAGAAGTTTCTTAACTCTTTTGATTTTGTGGTCCACATATTGGGGTTTTCAACTGTCTCGAATTTGGCAACAGTCCCGTTTCAGTTACAGGGGAGGGGAGGAAACGAGAATCTGGGAAGAGGAAACGAAGAGCCGGAAGATGAAGTGAAAAGTTGAACATGGGGGTTGATGCGAGGAGTTGAGCTAAGGGGGAAATGAAGTGAAAGGGGTCGAAAGCTAAAGAAGTGAAGTTCGTCTGTATAAATCATTGTAGAAGATGTCTTATCAGTAGAGTCGAAAGAAGAGGACGTTGCAGACTGGGAACTTTGTCGAATAGAGGAGGAGGCGACGACATCTGTGTCAAGCAAATGAGGTGTCGAACAACTCCAACATCATGTGAAGGCAGAGATGACATCGAGACGCTCTCACAACTTTCTCGAGCTTCGAGCGGGAGGGAGTCGAAGCGGAGCCCTCGTGCACAGGAAGAAGATTGTTGCGTGCAGAGGATAGAAGAATCGCGTGGTTTAGTGCTCAACCGACAGGATTTATAAAAGTACAATATTTAATAAGAATTTTATAATTATAATAGATGTATATCATAAACATGTAATTGTTTATCTATATATATATAATTAGATTACACCAAATAATATGGAATTTAATCCTTAAATAATGAAACATTAATAATTTAATTAAAATAATAAGTAAATTAATTTTATACTCGTATTTATTGTAGGCTTAAATTTTAAAAGGGTCGAGGCTAAGACAATTTCAAGGCAAATTAATCACCATCGAGGTGAATACTCGTACTTTTAAATATATCGTAATAATTTGTTTATTGTTAATTATTTTGCAATTAATGACACTTGTAAATGTTCTATTCTTATTGAGATATTTTTCTTTTTCAGTCATATTATTATGGATGTTGTAGCTACTTACTGTTATGCATTTTGTGTATGCTTTACATAATATGTTGAAATGAATGCAACAAATACACTAATGAGATGTTTATGTTGGCTGTTTGTATGTGCATGACTGACTATGATGATATCATCCTTGATTGTATTAGTTAATAAACATTGAGGTATCCATGCATGTATGTGAATAAATATATTGATATTAATGTATCTTAATTGATATAATTTTTAGACGTGTACCTGTAACGGTTGTGTAGATTTAAAATGATATTGATATAACAAAACTCATTGAATAACATCAAATATTTATTTGATTTTTTAAACATTTTAATTAACATGCATATTGCTTTCTTTTCTCTTATACTACAGTGATTTATGAGTATGAGTTTTCATTGACTCATTTAACTCACAACTGTTTTAAACTAATTTTTAAGGTTTAATTAGTTGATTAAAATATGAGCGAAAGAAGGAAAAACATTTATAGAAGACGTTGACAACCAGTAAAGAGGTAAAATTAAATTTAATGCTCTATTTTTATTTGATTAGTGACACTTTTATTTTGCTAATTACTAGTTATAGAAATTGGACATCAAAATTTTAATTTACACCGTCCGACCGTCCGTTCCTACCTTGGTTTCCCCTGGTAGGGGTAGGGTTGTGAGAAAAGTGGTATCAAGCCAAGCTTTATGATTAATTAATGAAATCTTATGAAAGAGCTAGTAAGATAATTATAATAAATTTTTTTTAATTATAAAATTAATTATTATTCATTTACGCATAGTGATACACCTGAAATCATAGAAGAGAATTCAATAGAAAATGAAGAAATATAACCTGATATAAATGTGAACACGAATATCCTCACCCGAATGATGATGGCGATGACTCAGCTGATTCATGAGTCCAGATCGCAGCATATCGGAAGTGATACTGTCTTCATGAATAAGATATTGAAGATATTTCAAGATCTGCGTCCATCTTTGTTCAAGGAAACTAAATACCCGATTGAAGCGAATAACTGACTAATGAGGATAGAGAAGATACTAGATAACATGACTTATCCAGATGACAGAAGAGTACCGTTGTCGACGTTTGTGATGGATGGAGAAACCAAAAGGTGGTGGTGTGGGTAGCGTCAGGTTCATCAAATTGAGTTGGGAGAAGTTTGTGGACATTTATAGAGAGTAGTTCGTACCCCTATCTAGTTGACGACAGATGCATGACAAGTTCATCAAATTGAGGCAAGGAGAGAAGATAATCATGTAGAGCGAAGCAGAATTCGCTGCACTATCGAGGTTTGCGCCACAATTGATCGTTACTACATAAGAAAAATGCTTTAGATTCTTTTCAGGACTAAACGATTCTTTCAGGCAACCGTTAGTACCTTTAAAGATTGATGAATACTTGGTATTAGTGGAACAAGCTAAAAAAAGTGGAGATTGACTATTAGCTTACTCAGAAGCGCAAGAAGATGCACAAGAGGAAGATTGCAGAACATGTGAAAAGAAGTTCAATAATAATTCGGCTGGAGTTAGCAAAGGTACAACTCCGGGTACTAGAGTTAGTTGTGCTAAATGTGGAAGACAACATAAAGTTGAATTCTTGATGAGCTCTAACACTTGCTATTGGTGTTGATAATCTGATCATATAACAAGATATTGTCCATCTCTTGGACAGAAAAGCTTTGAAGATAAGAAATCAGATGGAACTCCATCATAGAAGTCGGCAGACTGACAAAAAAAATAGTCAATAGCCTTAGCTTCTACCTAATGTCAACCAAGACAACTGGTTTGACCTCGCATATATTTCCCTCACTCATAGTGAGTCTAAAGAACCTATTGTTGCTAATGGTGGAAAGGTTTGATGAGTTTGGAATCTTTACCTTTATCATGATTACCTTTTCATCTTAATTAATGACCCCCATTTTCATCATAAAATTTATGGATTGCTAGTATCGATCTGTTAATGAGAAATGACTTGAGATATGTTTTAAATTTTAGGGAGAAAATGTTTAAGTGACGAAGATTGTAACAGTTCCGTTCAGTTACAGGGGGAGAGGAAACGAAGAATCGGGGAAGAGAAAACGAAGAGTCGGAAGAGGAAATGAAGAGTCAGACATGAGAGAGTTGAAACAAGGAGTTGAGTGAAGGGGGAGTTGAAGTGAAACAAGTCCGAAGCTGAAGAGCGAAGTTAACCTATATAATTCATAGTAGAAGACGACTTACCAGTAGAGTCAAAAGAAGAGGACGCTCCGGTCTGGGAACATCATCGAACAAAGGAGGTGGCGATGCTCTTTGTGTCAAGTAAAGGAGGCGTCGAACAACTCTAGTGTCTCGTGAAGGTAGAAAAAACGTCGAGATAGTCTCCCAACATCGTTAACTTCGAACAGGAGTGAGTCGAAGGCGAGCTTGCGTGCATAGGAAGAAGATCGTCGCGTGCAAAGGGGAGAAGAGGAGTTCACATAGGTTAGGGGCTTAGGGCTTGACCGGGAGGATTTATAAAGGTAAGATATTTAATATGAATTTATAATTATAAATTAGGATTACACCGAATAAATATAAAAAATTTATACTTAAATACTGAAAATTTAATTTAATTAAAATAAACAATTCATTAATTTTATACTTATATTTATTGTAGGCTTAAAAGGGTCGAGGTTAAGACAATTCAAGAACAAATTAATTGTCATCGAGGTGAGTATTCGTACTTCTAATCTATAGTAATAATTTGTTTCCTCTCAACTATTTTGCAGTTAATAATACTTGCATATGCTTTATTCTTATTGAGATATTTTTCTGTCGGTCATATTGATATGAATATTGTAACTATTTATGCTTATGCATTTGGCGTATGCATTATATAATATGCTGAAATAAATGCGAAAAATACACGAATGAGATGTTATGTTGACTGTATGTGTGTGCATGACTGACTATGATGTAGTCACCTCTTGATAGTACTATTGGGGAACACTAAGATGCCTATTCACGTATGCAGAAAATGATATTGATATTTATATGTCTTAATTGATAATTTTTAGACAGTACTCTCATGATAGTTGTATAAATATGAAATAATATTGATATGCTATTGATATAACAAAACTTTTGAATAACATCAAATATTTCGTTATTTTTTATTAAACAGTTTAACAAGCATATATATTGCTTCATTTTCTCTTATATTACTATAGTTTATGAATATGAGTATTCACTAGCTCGTTTAGCTTACAGTTGTTTAAACTAATTTTTCATGTTTAATTAGTTTTGATTAAAAGATGAGTGAAAGAAGGGAAAACGTTTATAGAAGACGTGAGCAACCATTAACGAGATAAAATTTATTTTAATGCTTAATTTAATTTAATTAGTTGCTCTTTGAATTTGTTAATCTCTAGTTATAGAATTAGACATCGAAATTTTAATTTCAACCGTCCGACCGTCCGTTCCCCCTTGATTAATTTCAAGCCTCTGGCCGAGTCATGACAAATCGCCTCATCTCAAGCACTTGCAGCATACTGAAATGAGACTTATAGAATGCCATATTTGCGAGAGTAAAGCCATGAAATTCTTATATGAATGAAGTTTATTCTTTTAACCTCAGGACATCCTTAGTTGAGATTTTTGCCCTACATTAGAAGGGTAATTATCCAAATAACGTGTGCCAAAGGAATTTATTAACCATGGCAAAATAAAGTTGTGGCCATAGGGTAAAAATCTTTTGATAGTTGATGTTCTCAATCTGTTGCTAAAAAATCCTACTTCAAGTCAAAACTAGTTCCCCTTATTATTGAAATAATTAATTAGACCACTTTTATCTTCTAATTAATTAACTCATAATCACTCTGCTCATTTGAAACCATATTTAATGTCCATTATTTGTGCATTCAGATTCTGATTAGCTTTTATAGTACCATTAAATATAATTAACTTAGTCAATCCAGTTAAACACTAAGTAGCACTAATTACCGTAGTAGTTTATTATTCCCCCTCCCAACTGTGGGATGCATGCTGTTTGCTCGTTCTTAATGGTTAGGTCTAATAAATTAAGATAATTTTTTATACAATAAGCCCAAGTCTTCCTATGTTTACCTCTGCCTTTCTTAACATAAGTCGAATCTAAAACATGTACTCTATATATAAGACTATTTTTCTAATATACTTTCTTGTTTTAGTATTGTTATCCGAAGTATGATTGAATCACTTTGTATCGAGTATTTATCTTATAGTGATTGTTTTTCATTTTAATTAATGGACCTTGGTTTCATCGTAAAATTTATGGATAATTACTGTTGACCTATTTTTTGAGAAATGTGTCCGTCTATAAATTTCAAGGAGAAAATTTTATAAATGGGGAAGATTGTGAACTCTCGTTTATATTTCCCGAGTGAGAAGTGAGAGCGTTGATTAGAGGGGGGAGAGGAAGTGATGAGCCAGACAGTCATAGAGGAGAGAGGAAGCGATGACTCAGACAATCGTATGGGGGGAGATGAAGTGAGAAGATCGGGAAGCCGAAGTGGGGAGTGAAGAAACGATAAGTTCGGGAAGCCGATGTTGACCTCATTTTTGTGAGGTCTTGTCTTCTCCTCCTTAGAGCCTAGATTCTAGCTCTAGAAATTTTTATGGACCATCTTAGAAAACTAGAATTGAGACTCACCTTTCTAGAAATTCCAGCCAATTCTTATTTTCCTTTGATGTCTNCTAGGTAATTTCAACAATCCGGACGCACCGACGCAGTTCATTTTGCCGTCAGAGGTCACTTTGACGAATTCATCGATTTGCATGTCAATTTTCTCGTGTCGAAAATATGACAATATTGGTATTTTTTTCTACCAAAATTGGTGTCCCAGACGAGTTGGTGCAGTCTAATTTGTCGTCGGAGGTCATCAGGAGAAGTTCGCATTTTGGCCCCTCCTCTGGGTTTAATTGAAATCCGATTTCGTGCAATTTTGTGAACTTTGTGTATTTGGTGTGTGTATGTGACGAAAAAGTCGTGATGATATTTTCCTAAGGCTTGAAGTACTATTAGGAACTTTTCCTTTGAGTTTTCGCAAAATAACCCATAACTGCTCGTTCATAAGCGATGGTATTGTACAAAAAATGCTAGACATCAAAGGAAAATAAGAATTGGCTAGGATTTTCTAAAAGCGTGGGTATCAATTCTAATTTTCTAAGACGATCAATAAGAACTCCTAGAACTAGATCCTAGGCTCTAAGGAGGAGAAGAGAAAACCTCACAAAAATGAGGTCAACAGGGCGCTCGGGCTTGCTCAAAAGAGCATCGGAGGATAGCAACATAATTGTATTGGGTAGAAATGAGAGGATGTGGAGGACATGATCTCAAGTTGTGTGCCAACAGCACAAGTGCATGGTGTTAACAGCTTGTGGGTTGCTACAGCCTCTAGCGTTACCAGAGAAAGTATGGGAGGAGATAACGATAGATTTCATTGAAGACTTACCTCAATCAGAATAACTTGCAGTCAACTTGGTGGTGTTGGACTGGTTGTGCAGATACGCTCACTTTGTACCACCACATCGTCCCTACAAAGTTGTTTCTATCACAACTAATTTTATACGAGAGGTTTTTTGTTTGCATGGGATTCAAAAATGGATAGTGTCAGATCGAGAGAAAGTATTATTGAGTCATTTATAGAGAGAGCTCCTTAGAATACAAGAAAGTTTATTGAATAAAAGTACAACAAACCACCCACAGACTAATTCACATTCTGAAGTTAATCGGGGCATGGAGACCTATTTATATTCTTTTGCATCTGATACACCCAAACAGTGGCATAAATGGCTATCATAGGTAGAGTACTAGTACAACATATCGTATCATAAAACTTCTCAAACCACTCCTTTTAACATACTGCATGGATGCGATCCTCCTCATTTGGTATATTATGGACATAATACTAAGTCGGTGTCCCTAGTGAATCAAAAATTAGAAAAGAGGGACAAGATGTTGACGGAATTGAAGAGATATTTATTTAAAAAACAAAAACTTATGAAGAAACAAGCTGATAGACTTCAAATAGATGTGCGGTTTATGATAGAGATAGGATGTATCTAAAACTTCAACCCTATCAACAAGACAATGGCCAGAAGCAGAAATGAGAAACTCTTCCCACGCTATTTTAGTCCTTGTGAGATCATTGTGTGCAATGAAGCAATGGACTATCATGTAAAATTGCCGTCTTCATCGACACTCGATCCAGTGTTCCACGTATCACAGTTGAGATGTGTTATTGGTGATAATGTGTCTCTCTTCTTCATTTACCTCTATTGTGATAAAATATATAAAAGTTCTCTTGTAGCCACACTAAAGTTAAAAGGGGTGCGTCAATAATCAAAAGGTGGGAAATAAGTGCTAATGAAATGGAAAAAATTGCTAAATTATGATGCCACGTGGAAGTATTACGAATTAATCCAGCAGCAATTTTCTCTCTTCCACCTTAAGGACGATATCTTTTTGCGAAGGGAGTAATGTTAAATAGGAGCCTACGATACCGTCCGTGTTCTACGCTATTTTGGTCCTTATAAGATTATTGGGAGCATTGGGGTTCTGGCTTATCGTTTAAAATTGCCCTCTTCGTCAACACTTCATCCAATGTTTCACGTATCACAATTGATACGTGTTATTAGTGATAATGTGTCATCTTCTTCAATTCCCCCAACTTTGGCGAACGATATGAAAGTTCACTTGGAGCCATTTGAGTTAAAAGGGGTGCATCAAGAATCTACAGGTGGGAAAGAAGTGTTGATTAAATGTAAAGAATTGTCAAATTATAACACCACGTGGGAACAATACGACTTGGTACAACAACAACTTCCTCTCTTCCACCTTAGGGACAAGATATATTATTGGGAGGGGAGAAATATTAGACCAATGCTTACAACGTCATCCACCTCATGCTCTACTGAGTCGATACCAAGCCCGCCAAATAATTTGAAAACTTATGTTAGATGCAAGACTACAAGAGTCATTTAGTTATTTGTTAGCTATTATTGGGTACAAATAGTGCTTAATATGTTTAAGGTTAGGTTATGTGGGTGATTGTTGTCTTTAATCTAGAGTTAGGGTTTGTAAGAGATTGTCTACCCTTGTGCTAATTTTTGTGGATGCTCTCTTTTTATCATAATCGCCACCCCTATCATCCTCATCAAGGGTGGCTTCTTTCACTACCATTTCTGCTAGAAGAAAAAATAAAAAGCAAAAGACTAATGGAGCAAATATAAATCTTTCAATGTCACTCATGCAGCAGGTGTTTTAACAAAACAACGACAGGAGAAAATTAAGGAGCAAGTAAAAATAACATAAGGCACAGAAATATTCAACAAAACGAATTATTAGAATAAGCCATTGTCTGCAAGCATAAATATCCATTCATTTTACATAAGAAAAAATATCATGTAGTCAATACCACAAGAAGAACTCCTTCAACCATGTTGAGAACACGCTCAACCTCCNAGGTAGATAAAGATGATGCATTAAAGAGAATCAAAAGGCAAGCAACGGCTAGTCAGGAAGTTTGCAAAGGTATGTTGAACTTTTAATGGCAAGTTATACACGCTCTAAACCTAAATATGATACATCATCGTGTGAATATAGCAATGCACTTCTTCAAATATCATGTGCATTTGTATGTAATTTTTACAGGATAATAGAAAGTTTATCTTCTTATATATTTAGGAGAAAATAGTGTTGAGAAATTAGGGTGAAGAAAAAACAGGAATCAACATAAAACCAGAAGAACACAGAGATTTAACGAGGTTCGGCGAAGATGTCTACGTCATAGGGAACAGAGCAGCGAATTTCACTATTTAATAGGGGTCCAGTACATATCCATAAGGCTACACATCATATATATAGATAAAACTCACAGATAAAATTACTAACACGCTCTCGCCCCCCCTAACTCATTTATCTCCAAGAGACACACCTCTTCGCTCCAAGAGACTCCAAATTCTAGTATATGAGTCATACCTAACAAATCTCCACTTTGGCGAATATCCAGCCCCTTACGAGAAATACATATACCTCACAAATCTCCACCTTGATGAATATATAGCCCTTTAGGAGAAATGCATATAACTGATAAATCTCCACCTTGGCGAATACCCAGCCTCATAAGAGAAATATTTTTTTGAGTTTCTCACACCGAAGTGGGTTGGGCAACCATTACGACTAACAATTGCAAATACTCAACAAGTTCAACCAATATAAGAACTTGTTGATAGTACCTGGCTTGGCCAACAAATCTGCTGCAATTTCATCATATGATTCACCAGAGTGAACTTCATCTACAACTGTACTCTCCAACAGTTTATAGATATTACCTGCAGTGATCTATCTTTTCATTACAGTCAATGTACCTTTCACAATTCTGATGGCTCCTCTATCCTCATCTGACTTAGAAATAAAATCATTTTTGTGTAAAGTGCCAAAGAAAATTAATTTTTTCTTCAAATATGGAATATGTCTTGTCGATAGTTATTTTTGAAAAAAATGAAAAAAGATTTTTTGTAAATATAAAAAATAGTTTTGAAGTAAATATCATTTTTGATAGTAATATTTTAAGTTAAAATAGATGAAACCAAATGAGTCTCGCATATTAAATAGTTTGGATAACTGAGCGTGATCCAACATATAATGTATTATCTCGAAGAGTAAGTATTTCACATGACAGTAGGCTCAACCACCTAAACTAAAGAGTTTGTGACATTTGTTTGGTCTGTAAAAACTTTTATGTATGGCCGACAAGTTTTCATATCTAATATAAGGATTAGATAGGATTTACTTTACCTGGGGCAAGCCCCTATAGTTAATTACATCTTAAATGACCATAATCACTTAAGAAAACTCTCGATTAAAATTAGTGGTTTTGCCTTCAAGATTTCAAAGTTTAGGTTTCCAAGATTAGACGCTGGAAAATCAAATAGGAGTGGCTCAAATATGAACAGTTGTTTTAAGGAATCTAAAGCAATGAAAATAGGGGGATATCACAGATCCAGGGAAAACCCTGGTGACTTCTTAAATATCTTATTGTTTGGTTTTATGTCTTTAAAATGATGTTATTCAATGTTTATTTCTACAATTTTATTTAGAATTTAGGACTTACATTCGTACGATATCTGATCGTGCAAATAACCTAGAAAGATAGGAGGATTTACACAGTACCGTATGGTAACCTCAGAATACTAAAAGTGTTTAGACTTATAATTGCACAGCATGGTTGTGCAAAAGCCTAAAAGACAAAGTGAGGATTTACATTGCGCTAAGCAAACTGCCTTGAAATCCTATGAGTTATTATTTAAACTAAGAAAAATGTTTAGATGTCGTAGACTTATTATACTGATGTAGATCGTCATCCTCCGTTTGCTACATCCTGGTTGTGTTGCCCACAAAAACTTGTTCCATGTCCCATGTGGTAGTAGTTCAAGTTTAGAGCCTTATATGTGAATGTGCAATATTGTTATTTGGTGACTTACTGTTGTATATCTCTTAAACCAGGCTAAATCCTAAAGATTTTGCAGTTAACTTAAAGCATGTATAAACAAACTATGTTATAAGGAAGAACGGTAAATGAAAACAATATAAAGTGATGTAAATAAAAGCAGTATAAGAAAATGCAGTAAAGTGTTATAAATGTACTGTAAACTTTGGGTATCAGATTTTTCTTGTTATTGCTATACTTGTAAATGAGATCAGCGTTGCAGGTAATAGTATAATAGAGAAATTCAGCTAGAAGGACAAACATGTGTTTATGTATAGCAAAATAAATGGAGTAGCACGTGAAAAGCCCTGAGGAAAACTGAAATTGACCCACAAAAACTAGAAATAAATCGTAGGAAAAAGACAAACAAATAAAACAAAACACAATGTCACATATAAAGGAATGAGGGTGGGAGATTTATATGTGATGTTGGGAGTGTCCCCAATTGTCAGGAGGATTTGAGTGTAAGATTCAAGCTCAAATCCCGGAACATTGAGTTTCATTTTAGGTCAAGTTATGATGAGAATTTCACTATTTGATTTAATTAAATCAATCATGAACCACAACTAGTGCATACATTGTCTATTGTTTTAACTAAATTATAAATTAGGGTCAGATGTATAGTTTCAATATTCATTTGAAAATTAGGTAGATAAACTCTCACCTAGGATGTGCTCCTAAAGTTTAGAAAGCTTACAGATAAATTAAGATCAGATACCTAGTTTCAGTGTTCATTTGAAAATTAGGTAGATAAACTCTCACCTAGGGTGTGCTCCTAAAATTTAGGAAGTCTCCATTTTAACTTGAGTCTGAAGTGTTTTAAATTGTTTATCTTCAATTAAGTGTTTTCTAACTAATCTTCGAACATCTTTAAATCAAACTTAGTTCACTATCAGGCTCTTAAGTTCTAAGGGGTAAACTTATAATTTTGGCAAAAATATTCGTAAAATGTGTTTCAATCCTAATTAAAACAATTTGGCTTAAGTCTATCCAATGTTTAGGGGTCCTAATTGATAGTTTATTGATCTCTCAATTCAGGACTCTAACTTTTGATTCATTTAAGCTCTTACTTTTTCTCAATTCTCAATAATTCTCACAATTACAATTTTATCTTTCTTATGTAAAAGAAATTGTGAATGTTTGCTACCATATTTTCCCTTTAGGTTTCAATCATCTCAACAAACTAATAATTCCCTCTCCTTTCTTTTTATTTTTAAAGGCCGTAAATCAATCCTGAAAATAATTAAATCAAAAATTCTCATTTTTTAACTTAACCGTTGGCAATAAAAAGAAAAACAAAACCAATTAAGTGGAGGAGGCCGGCCCACTTCTTAAAAAAAAAATCAACTAAGCAAGGTGCAAAACCGCAAGTGAATCGGCCTAGAGGCATTTAAATTCTTAACAATGATCGAATCAGTCTCAAAAAGTGCTTAAAAGCTTCCAAAAATCAGCACTTAAAAGTGTCCAAAATCGATGTATAAAAGCCTCAAAATGCAAGTTAAACTTTAACGAATAAGGCCTCAAATTGCAACTTAAACCTTAACGAATAAAGCTTCAAAATGACGAATGAGGCTTCAAAATGCAACTTAAGCCTTAACAAATAAAGTCTCAAAATGCAACTTAAACCTTAACGAATAAAGCTTCAAAATATGACCCAAACATCACTAAAGAGAGCTTCAAAGTGCAGCCCAAACATCACTAAAAAAAACTTCAAAGTGCAGCCCAAACATATTACTAAAGAGTGCTTCAAGTGCAACCCAAACATATCAATAAAGAGTTCTTCAAGTGCAGCCCAAACATATCACTAAAAAAGACTTCAAGTGCAGCCCGAACATATCACTAAAGAGTGCTTCAAGTGCAGCCCGAACATATCACTAAAGAGTGCTTCAGGTGCAGCACTGTTGACCTCATTTTTGTGAGGTCTTTTCTTCTCCTCCTTAGAGCCTAGGTTCTAGCTCTAGAATTTCCTATGGACCATCTTAGAAAATTAGAATTGAGACTCACCCTTCTAGAAATTCTAGCCAATTCTTATTTTCCTTTGATGTCTAGCATCTTTGGCACAAGACCATCGTCTTATGAACGAACGGTTATGGGCTATTTTGCGAAGATTCAAGGAAAATGTTCCAAATAGGACTTCAAGCCTTAGGAAAACATCGTCACGACCTTTTTCGTCACATACACACACAAAATGCACAAAATTCAATGAATTGCACGAAATCGGACTTCAATTAAGCCCAAAGGACGGGTGAAAATGCGAACTTCTCCGGATGACCTCCGACGATAAATTGGACTGCGCCAACGCGTCCAGGATACCCTTTTTAGTAGGAAAGGACACCCATATTGCTATACTTTCGACACGAGAAAATTGGCACACAAATCGATGAATTCGTCAAAACGACTTCCGACGGCGAAACGAACCTCACCAACGCGTCCGGAACATCAAAATTACCTAAAAATGACATCAATTTTGTTATGTTTCGATGCATGGGTGAAACACAAATTAAAATTTTATTTTTTTTTAAATCTTAAATATTTACTTTTATATAACTATTCTTAAACTATACTCACATTTAACCTAAACCAGAAATTTTGGGTCCTCACCCGTGGCATTACTTTTTCTCCCTCGACCAGAAGCCGCTCGGTGTCCCGTGCCCTAGCCTTCGCACGCGCTTCTTCTCCCGCGCGCTTGGAGCGATCGGCCGCAGTCGAGCCCGAACGTCTTCCTCGCCTCTTCACACGCGGCATTCCGCCGCTGGTTGCGCACGCGGCTCGTCTCCTCGAGTTCTCCTCGACCGAATGTTCCCCCAACCGCGATGTTCCACCTGGCCGACCCTTTCTCTGCCCCAGGTCGCATTTCTTCTCGCTTTAAATTTTTCTCCTCCTCTCCCCTCACACGATTTGCTGGCTAGGGTGGCTGGTAGGTGGCTTCTCCNATACTCACATTTAACCTAAACCAGAAATTTTGGGTCCTCACCCCGCGGCATTACTTTTTCTCCCTCGACCAGAAGCCGCTCGGTGTCCCGTGCCCTAGCCTTCGCACGCGCTTCTTCTCCCGCGCGCTTGGAGCGATCGGCCGCAGTCGAGCCCGAACGTCTTCCTCGCCTCTTCACACGCGGCATTCCGCCGCTGGTTGCGCACGCGGCTCGTCTCCTCGAGTTCTCCTCGACCGAATGTTCCCCCAACCGCGANTCCGGGATACCCATTTTGGTAGGAAAGGACACCCATATTCCTATACTTTCGACACGAGAAAATTGGCACGCAAATCGATGAATTCGTCAAAACGGCTTCCAACGGCAAAACGTACCTCACCAACGCGTCCGGAACATCAAAATTACCTAAAGATGACATCAATTTTGTTATGTTTTGATGCATGGGTGAAACACAAATTAAAATTTTATTTTTTTTTAAATCTTNTTTTTTTGGGTCTTTATCTTGCATTCCTTTGCTGCCCCTTATTGAAATACATGCTGAAAAATCATATTAAATGTTGGAAATTACATTTTGGGGCCTTTATCTTGCACTCATTTACTGCCCCTTGTTGAAATGCATGCTGGAGAGTGTTTTAAATGTTGGAAATTATGTTTTTGGAGTCTTTATCTTGTACTTCTTGCTGCCCCTTGTTGAAATACATGTTGGAGGGTGTTTTAAATGTTGGAAATTATGTTTTTTTTTTGCCTTTATCTTGCATTCCTTTGCTGCCCCTTATTGAAATACATGCTGGAAAATCATATTAAATTTTGGAAATTACATTTTGGGACCTTTATCTTGCACTCATTTGCTGCCCCTTGTTGAAATGCATGCTGGAGAGTGTTTTAAATGTTGGAAATTATGTTTTTGGAGCATTTATCTTGTACTTCTTGCTGCCCCTTGTTGAAATACATGCTGGAGGGTGTTTTAAATGTTGGAAATTATGTTTTTGGGGCATTTATCTTGCATTCCTTTGCTGCCCCTTGTTGAAATGCATGCTGGAGAGTGTTTTAAATATTGGAAATTATGTTTTTGGGGCCTTTATCTTGTACTTCTTGCTGCCCCTTGTTGAAATACATGCTGGAGGGTGTTGTAAATGTTGGAAACTATGTTTTTTGGGGCCTTTATCTTGCATTCCTTTGCTGTCCCTTGTTGAAATACATGCTGGAGGGTGTTTTAAATGTTGGAAATTATGTTTTTGAGGCTTTTATCTTGCACTTATTGCTGTCGAATTTCTAAGTACCAACCGAACTTCTTTCTCAAATCTTCTTCTTGAATTAACAAGGTTCGGCAGAGACTATTTCAGATGAATCCAATACATACTCATAGGGTTATACATCATATATAGATAAAACTCACATATAAAATTACTAACACGTCCTCGCCCCCCCCAACTCACTTATCTCCAAGAGACACACATCTTCACTCCAAGAGGCTCAAAATTATGGTATATGAAACATACCTAACAAATAGCAATGAAGAAAAAATGATGTTGATGACAAAATTTAATAAAAAAACATGAAAAACATGTATTTCTAAACCGCCGTCAGCTAAAAAGATAAAAAAAAAATGTTAAGAAGACGTGCATATACAATTCCAAGAAATTAAGGAAAATCTTACTGAAACCATTTTTGCTTCTCCTCTCCTAGATACAACACAGTTTGACCAAATCCTACAATCTAAATGTGTACACGAAATCAGCTAATATGGAACTTTTCTTTGCTAGATGAGAAATCTTGGTAAAATGAAAAGAAAAATATAAAAGTTGCAAGGTAGACAAATAAGAAATATACAAACGTTGAATACCAACAAAACAAAACAAGATTTTATTTTACTTGGTTTTGCACCTATGCATAAGCCGAGATGATGAAAGGAAAATTGTTGGTCAAGAACTTATTTCAGTTATTTTGACTCCCATCCGATACATGGAAAAGAAAAATAAATGCACACTGCAAAAGCTTGCATAAAACAACGCTATCTTTAGCAATATTCCTTT
>JXCR01146313.1:177014-203455 GCA_002079205.1 Phalaenopsis hybrid cultivar
ATATATATATATATATATATATTTAAAAAAGCCGAAGAGCAATTATATTAAGAAGAAAAGAGTACATATTTATTGTATGAGTGGACCCAAATAGACACCCAACCCACATGGCACAACACACAAAAATAGAAAAGAAAATTAAAAAGCTAAAAGAAGATGGTACATATAAGATCAATTGGGTCGACCCAATTTAGCTTTATCTCTATCTCTAGTTCTCAGAAGGGAACCAACTAACAAATTGGTGAGATGCGTACCATTGTTCGAAGTAAATAAAATATCATCCATTAGATTCCTTAGCTCAAGTAGATCTCTATTCTTCTTCTTCCTCCTAGAAGTGTAGACCTGTCATTCCTCATCCGAAGATTGTTGCTCATTCAGATGAGGTGGTAGTGATGCAGTAGAAAGATTGCCAACTGTTGCGCCCACAAGTGGTTCAAATGTATGTAAGGTAAGCGTTGTTGCCCTGCCCCTGATACTTGCTGAAGATGGAGAGCTGCAAGGTTCTCCTGATTATCAGTCCGTGTAGGTAGGGGTCTTTTAGTACTGTTTTCAATAGGTTTTGAAAGTGTAGGTTGCTCAGCAGGGCCATCCAACTTGTCATCGATCGCAGAAATAATATTTTCAGCGGGAGGGTCCACAGGGGCAATAGAATCATACATCAAATCTGGTCTTGTGGTAGTTTTCTCTCCAGATATATCCTTAGATTCATCCTTATTCATTTGATATTTAGATTTCAAATTAGGATGAAGCTTATGATATTTATCAAAGGTATGCCCAAACATCTTACAATGAGAACAATAAGGAAGTCTATTGTCCATGACGATTTGTTGCTAATATCCATTATGAGTTGTGCCTAACCATACTTCAGTAACATCAGGTAAAGTAATATCTCTTTCCATAAGTATTCTGGCCACAAAAGGTCTGGTAAGGTTGAAAGTGGGTAGATTTAGCTTCATAGGGTCCCCAAGTATGACACCAATATAGTAAAAAACTTGATGATGAAAAAAGTGAAGCTTGAGACTAGGTAGACTAAACCTTATTTGTAGAGCAGGAGGTTCATGATTGGGATCAAAATTCGGAGAGCATTTGAGTAGCTTCTTTGGTTTACCGACAATGTTAAGATATTTTTTGGAGAAAATCCGAGTATAGTCTTCAGGCATGGTTAACTGAATCAATACATATCTCCCATCTATGAGCCCCACCTTCCACTTTTCTGTTCATTTGAGATCATCAAAATTTTTAGTGATAACTTTCATAGGTGGGTGTCCCCACTGAAATTTTCCAATAAGAATAAATTTGAATTTGTCAGTCAGGGTTGAAATTTCTAACTCAGAGAAAAAAAGTGGTGTCTTTCCCTTTTTCCTGCTTGTATTCTTAAAAAAAAGGCTGTCACTTGTACCATCACGATACTCCTTATAATTTGAGGGGAATACAACTATCGTCTCCCTTTGAGGATTACCCACCACATGGGCAAAAGAGACTTTGTCAGGTTCCACTGAAGAAGAAGGAAACTCCATCATAGCAAGGAGAAGCCCTACCAAGTTGGGCAAAAGGCAAAAACGACGAGTCGAAGAGGTCAAGGCAAAGCTGCGCAGAAGATACGAACCGCTGATGTCGAAACCGCGACAGTCTCAGCTCAACAAGGAAAGCAGCGGAAACCACAACTCGATGAGAAATGTCGCGTAGAAGACAAGGAGGAGACGACGAAACCGTAGAAGCTTGAAGACACCGAAGCCCTTCGTCATTGGGCACGAAGGAGGAGACGACGATAGCAGAGGAGATTAATGCGCACAAAGTCCTTCGTCGTTGAGTACGAGAACTTCGTCGTTGTCGAGCACGAATTGAAAGCCGAAGGATTCAAACCGGGCGAAACCCTAGCAGAGCTGCCCCCTACCGACGCCATACATATATATATATATATATNATAATTAGGTTTATATAAGGTATAGTAATGAAAATTTAACACTTAAATAATATAAAGTAAATATTTTATAAAAATGGTAAGTTAATTAAAATTTATACCCATGTTTATTATAGGCTAAATTTTAAAAGGCTAGAGGCAAATTCGAGAACAAATCATTTATCATCAAGGTAAGTACGCATACTTTTAATCTACATTAATGTTTTATTTATTCTGAACCATTTTGCACTTAATGACACTTGCACAAGCTTTATTCTGATTGAGATATTCTTTCCTTTTTTTGTCACATTGTTATAATATTTGTATCTACTTACTATGATGCATTAGTGTATACTATATATAGTATGTTGAATTTAATGCGATGAGCACATGAATAATGTGTTGATGTTGGCTACTTGTACGTACATGATTGACTATGATGAAGTCAACCTTTTATGATACTAGTGGGGAACACTAAGGTACCCGTGCACGTATATGAAAAATGATATTGATATTGAACTATCTTAATTGATACAAATTTTTAGACGGTGCTCCTGTGACAGTTGTACAAATATATAATGATATTGATGTACTATTGGTATATTAAGATTATTTGAATAACTTCAAATATTTATATCTATTTAAAAGCTTAACTTGCATGCATATCTTTTTTTACCTTGTATTACTGTAGTTTATGAGTATAAATATTCACTAACTTGTTTAACTCATTATTTTTTAAACTAACTTTTTAGGTTAATTAAGTGATTGAAAGATGAGTGATAGAAATGATAATATTTTTAAAAGACACAGACACTAGTAACGAGGTATTTTTAAATATATTGCTTTAATTTAATTTGATTAGTGACTTTTTTCTTTGTTAACAGTTAATTATAAAAAATAAATATGAGAAAATTTATTTCTCATCGTCTAACTGTCTGTTCTAGTTTTAGTTCATTTTAAGTCCCAATTCGGGTCATGATAATTTTTTTTATTGGGGCATTTACTTACATACCTCACAATTCCTATGTATTTACATATCTAACACCTAAACTTGGCTTTTTTACATTTATACCACCCATATCATTCTTATCACATAAAAAATACCACCATTTTAACTTCTAAAAACTGAATTACAAATTTTCATGCATAGGTAAGTTGGTATGCATGTAAAAATTGAAGTCTAGGTGTTAGATATGTTAATACATATAAAATGTGTGGTATTTATGTACTTCCTTCTTTATTTTTCTCTAAGCCATTTTTCACTATTCCTAAATCAGGCTTCATTCAAGATAATTTTGGAAGTACCTTCTGACCATGTAGCATTGTCAAATATGCCTGGTACTAAAGAAGAAGTCAACGGGAATGTGAAGAAGCTATATTACCGGGAATCTCCCATTATGTCCACTTATTTGGTTGCTGTTGTTGTGGGCTTATTTGATTTTGTAGAGGCCTCCACAGCTGATGGTAACTCAGTATGATTTCAAATTACGTGACATCATTTCTTTTGTTCATCCATCAAGTTCTTTTTATTTTTGTCTTTTGATCTTCTTCAGGGATTAATGTTCGAGTTTATTGTCAAGTGGGTAAAAGTAATCAGGGAAAATTTGCTTTGGATGTGGCTGTGAAAACATTAGATCTTTATAAAGAGTAATGCACAGACTTTATATTTAATTTTTTATTATTAAAGTTATTTTTTTCTTCTTTTGGTTTCTTATGTGGTCTCAGTTCTGTGTTACTAGGTTTATTTATTGCTGTCGCAATTAAAAATTTTCTTATCATTTATGTTTTGGTTTTAGATTTTTTGTACTCATTGATTGTTATTCTTCTATGAGGTCAACTGCTTTTCTCACTATCGATTACTTTCAGTTGATGATTAAACACCATAATCCAGGTACTTTGCAGTTCCATATCCACTTCCTAAACTTGACATGATTGCCATTCCGGATTTTGCTCTTGGGGCCATGGAGAACTATGGTTTGGTGACTTACAGAGAAATAGATCTTCTCTATGATGAACGCCTTTCAGCAGCTTCAAATAAGCAAAGGGTAACTTAGATTTTCTTAGTTATTTCTCTTTTTTTTTACTCCATTGAAAAATATATTTGCTTAATTTTTTTTGTTTGATATTTAGGTGCATTTTTTGTTAATTTACATTCAATGTATAGTAGCAGTACTCAATTGCATAACCAACTTTCCATTAATATCTTATGATTTTCTTGATTACTTTATTTAAGAAAATGATATTGCCATTGCTTATCATTTTGAGGAACTGTTGTCTGAATGGAATTTTCAGGTAGCAACTGTCGTTGGGCATGAATTGGCTCATCAGTGGTTTGGGAATCTTGTCACCATGGAATGGTGGACTCATTTATGGCTTAATGAGGGATTTGCAACATGGGTAGTCGAGCTCACCTTTTTTTGTGACTTTCTTTACTAGATGTACTTGTGGAATTGTTGAATGGGGTTTAATTGTATATTTACAGGTTAGTTATTTAGCAGCAGATTCCTTATTTCCTGAATGGAAAATCTGGACACAATTTCTTGATGACACTGTTTCAGGCCTTCGGCTGGATGCACTTGCGGAATCACATCCTATTGAGGTGAAGTTCTTTTTTTGAGCGTGCTAAATTTTGTTGTTAAAACCGTTAGAACATTTTTGCTCTCAAATCTGGTGTAATAAATCCAAATTTAACGAGAATTAAATTGTGCATCATTGCTTAGTTTAGTAAGAAGCATATGATGATTAGGCTAATTGGTTCAACTAGAATTAAGAGTAAAGTGCCAACATAGTCTCTTGACTATTTAATGGGGCCATTTTAGTCGGAATTTATAAAAGTGTCAAATTAATCTTCTGTCTCTTTAAATTAGGGCTAATATAGTTCTCTGTGGGGACTCTTTCAGCCCATATTAAAGGAGTCTTGGGACTAAATTAGCACTTATATAGACTCTCAGACTAAAACATTGCAAAGATCTAGGGGACTATTTTAACACCTTTTTTTATGCATTGACTTGTAACAGGAGTTGAACCAGTTCAAAATGCGGGCTTGTGCTGAGTTGGGTGTGTTTAGGATTTGGGATTGGCAAGGAGGGTGCTTTGCCTGGTAAAACGTGCTGCACTTATATTTAGGTGTTTAAGTGGGCATTATTTCTGTGCGTGCGTATAAGAAGGATTTTGGAGGCCTGGGGAGATGTTTCACAAGTACACAGTGGGATTAGGAAGGTCAATATTTTTGCAATACTTATGCTTATTAGTTCACACCAATTCAGCTTACTTTGACCTTCAAAATTGAAAATTTAAGTCTTAATATTAGGTAATAGTTCGAAAACCCAGCCATATAATGCTTCATTCAAGTATGTTCAATTTTAAATCCTGCAACTCTAGCAGAGGGCAACAAACCACATACCCGTCGTTATTCAAGCCACAGTTCCAGATCCAAATCCTATAAATCCAGCAGAAAGTAACAAACCGCAGGCCTATAATTCCAGCCAAAGGAGAACTGTAGATAACAAGAAGCCTAAAAAGTAGTAGATATGAGGGTAAATAGCTGCAGAATTAATGGAACCGAAATAGCAAGTTGTATTCGATGAAAATGCATGCTATATAGAGAAAAGAGTTAGGCCAAACTGAAGCAACCACATAGAAATGAGAGTTTAGAGAAATAAGCACCATCAGCGCAAAAAACTGCAACCTAATGGGAACTCTGAGAAATAAACTTTGTTAAAGCTATAGGAACTCGGATAAATCCTAACCACTGACAACTAAAATATGAACTGTATTAAATAGAAAATACCTATATCCTTGAGAAACTACAAAATGCCTAGCAAATTCCACACTGATGTACTAGCTTGGCATAAACCAACTTTGAAAATTTGAGCATTGATATTCTTATGGTAATTTTGGTGTAAATTTGCACTTTATGCAATATAATCTATAAGCATCACAAAAATATTGCATTGCTAGTGCACTAGCTATATTTGGAACTCACCACCAATTTTAGGAATAAGAGATATATTTTTGTCTTACATAGTATCCAGACGCGGAGTCATAAAGAAGAGGTAGTAAAGTGAAGAATCCATGAAGTTGATAGCAAGTTCATGAAATATGGTCGAGTCAGAATATTATAAATGACTTGTCATTTCTTGTTTTTAATTTCTTACAGTTTCAAAATGAAAGTTTTTTTTTGAATTTAGACATACCATTACGTTATCATTGGGTTTATGCCCCATGAATTGTTTGTTTGCATTTGGAGAAAGCTGATAATTGTCATATGACAGCCCGTTTGCTTCAAGCATCCAACTATGTGAAATGTGGCAAATAACAAAAATGATATGAAACTAATGTGTCATATTGAATTCCATTAATGACCTACATTTAGTTCTTAGAAAATGAGGATATAAAATATTTAAGAACACGCAAAGCACTTTCTTATAATACGCTTATAAAGATGAAAAACTTCCTGAAAAAAAAACCTAAATGACTTAATAATTTGCTTTGATGTATGATGCATCATTAGGATTTGCCAAACATATGTAGTTTATATTTCGGGTTTCATTTAAGTCATTTAGTATTAATGAGTTTATGAAATATTGGGGTCACTGAGCCCTTGTTGTGATGTTTGCTCTATGAATTTATATCACCAGATCAACAAAATAAAATAATTTATGGAACTATATTATGGAATTTATATTTTGGGCTTCATTTTAGTCATTTATTATTAATGAATTTATGAAATATTGGTGTCACTTAGACCTTGTTGTGAGGTTTGTTCTATGTATTTATATCAACAAATCAACTTAAAAAAAAAAAAAACATCAATATAATCATTTATCATAAAAAATATCATCAAGTAATCCTTTATAAGTTAGATTTTCATGTTGGTCAACTATAATAGCATTATTAGTTTAGTTTCACATTCAGTCGTAGAATTGATTTTCTTATAGGTTTGTGTATATTTGTGATCTCATAATCAATTTTGTTTTTAACTTTAAATTTTGATTAAGCTTTGATTTCTGCTCATGATGATGATCTAGTGTAGATGTAAATTTAGATCGAATAAAAAATCAGATATATTTTTAGATTATAAATACAAATCATATTTCACTTCCCTTGAATTCTTATATCAATATTCCTAAGCAATATTTTTTTGAGTAAACTTCAACCATACGTGATTATAGCAAAAAGTATTTTATGGCTTTAGATGAGATGCTATTGATTTTTTTTTTTGTGGGAATTGACATAGGTTTAACAACCCTAATAGATGCTAATAGCATGCTTAAAAACTAACATATGTAGATATAGCTTCAATTAGTATTTTCAATAAATTGTAGCTTGGTTCATTTTAAATTAAATATGGAAGTAATTTAATTAAATTTAAGAATTACAATAACTTGCATGCTTTAGATTATTTATTATAAATTTTTATCCTTCTGCTAATAAATATGGTTGATATAAATTCAAATCTGCCCGGTTACGAAACACTAAATTTTAGTTTGAGGATTAATTTCTAAATTGATCAATATATCGCACTATCCGAGTCACGTTTAGGATTCAAATCTTCCAGCACATGATAGCAAGTTGCAACCTCACATTTTCCAAGTCACGGTTTAGATTCCAAATCTCAGAAGTACTATTGAATATAATAAACTGTATGATATCAGAGTTAACCTAAATCATAATAGAAAATAGATTTTATTATGCCAAAAGTAACGAGGTTACAATCTAGAATCAAAATAGAAAAAAAATACAATACAACTCAAATCTCTGGCTAGGGCAAGGTGGGGCAATCAACGTATAGTTGTGAGAGGGCTAGAATGGGATGGCGGCAGGCTGGCCAGAGTTCTGTTGGTTTGCGGTTGCAACAGAAGAGGGGGATTAGGTGGTAGGAGACAGAGCGACAACACCTTGTAGCAGGCTGACTGTAGGATACGAGAAGTTGTGGGTTTGACTGCCAGGAGACAAGAAAGTTAGTTGGGAGATGGGCGACATAGTAGGTAAGGGAGAGGGATTAGCGGCTGGATACACAGCCTGGAAGTCGGTCTCGGGCAGCTTGCGATTGGAAATAGGAGAAAGGAGGGGGGTCTGGTTGCTGGAAGAAGCGGTGGCTGTAGATTAGTTGGATGGATGGAACTGGACTGCAGGGAAAAACATGGAGAGGGGGGGATTGAAAGGCGGCAGCAGCTAAAAAGGCTGCAAAGAAGATGACAACAAGGAAGATACACATTACCGCAGATAAATTACAGACGGAGCACATTCTCGCTGTCGGATACATCCATAGAAAGGTAAAAGGATACCGTCATTTGTCCAAACATAAATCTCTCAAATACTCAACAAAAACTAATCCTTAAAAAAAAGAAACATGTAAATAGAAGAAGGATAGGTGGGAAACGAAAACAGAAAAGGGAATAATTCTTGCCTAATGAAAATAGGGAGGGGACGTTGACAAGATCGACAGGCAACGGGCAAGCGGAACGGGACCAAGCGGCCTGTCTGTGACGTTGGCGGGAGCTGTTGTAGGCTGAAAAGAGCAGGGAACGAGACAAGCGGTTTTCTAGGTATATGCAGGTGACAATGACGAACAGGGGTGAAAGGAACCAAGTAGAGATACACACAACATGGGGCGAGGTACAGCCGTAGCACCACTCGCTGTCGGATACAACCCTCGATGTGGGAACACCTATATGACACCTGAAATCAGAAATCAAGAAAAAAATCGGTTAGACCTAAGTAAAACAAAATGTATAAATAGGGGAAGACTAGTAGCTTGGACAGGAAAGATCTAAGAAAGGAAGGGCGATGAAGATGGAAGGAATTGAAGATGGATGGAACGGCTAGGAGGTGAAAAGGGCGGCAAATCAGCGAATAGATAGGGAGACGGGAGAGACTTCCGCCTAAAAGGATATTTGTCCTGTCCGGTCCAACAGGGGGGAAGAGGCTGGACCGGTCTATAGCCCTGCCGACTCTGAACATATGAGTCCTGTGTCAGTTTTTTAGGGTTGGGGAATCTTCGATCTCAGGTGTCGAAGCTTCAGGGTCCTCGAAGTAAGGATTGAGGTCCGCAACATTGAAGTTTGCCGAGATTTTGGAGTCACTCGACGGTTCAATTTTGTCGGCAGAATCATTTAGCTTTTTAAGTATGTGAAAAGGTCCATCGACTCTGGGCTTGAATTCCATGTGTGCTTCTATGGGAAATCACTCCTTGAGGCGAATCCACACGAATTCTCTTTTAAAGGTTTCCTTTTTCTGGACCTCTTGGTTTGTGCTTGATATTTGTGGTTTTGTTTAGTAATTGCTCTTCCAACTTTCTCGTGGAGTTGCTGAATCTGGTGAGAGCACGCTCGATAGCATCCTCGTTGATGTCTGTTGTGGGTAAAAGTGGGACCAACTCAAGAGGTGTGAACGGGTTGCATCCACGCACAATTTTGAATGGAGTGTGTTCTATGGTCTGGCTCGTTGATCGGTTGTAGGCGAATTTGGCTTGTGTCAGAATGAGATCCTATTATTTGATGTTTTTTGCCACGAAACATTGAAAAAGATTTCTAAGGCTTTTATTAACAATTTTGGTATGGCCATCTTTTTGAGGATGTGCTGCAGAAATAAATTAGATTTATTGCCTAATTTGCCCAAGAGGCTTCGCCAGAAGTGGCTCAAAATTTGATGTCCCGATCGAAAGTGATAGTCCTGAGATTGCCGTGAAATTGTATGACCTCACGGAAGTATAAATTAACAACATGAGATGCGTCTAGCATCCTGTGGTAGGCCTTGAAATGCACTATCTTTGCAAAAATGGTCAACTACTACCATGACACAATCCTTGTTCCTTTGTGTGCGTGGAAGTCCTACGACAAAGTCTATGCTAACATCGATCCATGATGCCCTAGGTTCCGACAAAGGCATGCACAATCCTATATTTTGGCTTGGAGTTTTGACAATGTGACAAATTTTATATTGTCGAACGCGTCTCTTCACATCTCTCATCAGCTGAGGCCAAAAAAAATGTTCTCTCATGAGTGCGAGAGTCTTATTTCTGCCGAAATGACTGTTCAATCCGCCAAAGTGGTTCTCCTTGATAATGGCCTCTCACAGTGAGCATCGGGGAATGCATAATTTATTTTGGTGGAACAATTAGTCATTTGTTTTGTAGAACTGCTCGTGAGGTTTCTTCCTACATTGTTCGTTCATATTCCAGAAGATTTCATTTGTCTCGTATAAGTCTTTTATAATCTCAAATCTTAGAACGCGAGTCTTCATAAATGTGATCCGTATGTGACAATAGCTTGGAGTGTTCGCAACACGGTTTTGACTCTTCACTTTATGTTTGAGCACGAATTGGGAGGAAGCTAAGAATTCTACTCATGTGGTGTGTCGCCCTTCTAGTTTGTTTTGACTATTTAAGAATTTTAAAGCTTCATCATTCGTGAGGAGGGTGAACTCGGTTGTCAGTAAGTAATGACTGTAGTGCTCCCGGGCTCTTATAGTGGCATAAAACTCTTTCTCGTAGGTGAAATATTTTTGTCTAGTCTCATTTAGTTATTTGCTGAAATAGGCGACGTGGAGACCACCTTGACTTAGTACAACCTCAATGCCCATGCTGGAAGCATCACACTCTACCCTCGAATGGTTCGTTGAAATATAATAAGGCAAGAACTGGTGCTTCAATCATATTTTCCTTTGATATGTTGAAGCTAGTCTGGATTGTGGTTGTCCACATGAATTCTTTTCTTTTCTTTTCGATAGTTCTGTAAGGGGAGCGGTGATAGTTGACCCGACCCATAATTACGCAGTTATTTTAGTTTCCTGGCAAAAACTTGACTCAGTTTCTTTAGACAACTAGTGGGCAAAATGTATATGTTATAGAATTTATAATTAATTTATATTTTACACTATAGGGTACTGCGCAAGTATACGGTATCGTTTTAAGTAATATAGAACTTTCTTTAAAAACCCTAGTATCAATCCCACAGGGAAGTTAGGTAAGAAATCCCTTAGGCTAATTCTAATCTACTATCATCAGGTCTTTGTTTGAAATTTTTGAAAAGTTTGATTTTCCTAAATTCACTAATTTACTCTAAAATTAAAGTTAACTAAATTAAGTAAAAACTTAATCTAAGGAGACTGGCTAAATTTTGAAAAGTTCGTATATAATCAAAATTCATTTTGCTCTTGCAATGAGATCATAATCAATGTAGGAATCAAATGTTTAAAAGTTTAATGAAGTTTTGTATCAAATATGAACATACCTATTATTTACTTTCTTCGGAGTGCATAAATAACATTGACTGACCTAAAGTTTTTAATTCATATGGTTATGTTGGGTAGGTTTTAGTCTGTCACTTTCATATTACCTACTTTGCCCTTTCTATAGGACTAACCAGGCTGCAAATCCCAACTCTAAATCAAATTGGTAAAGGTTCTAGCCTGTCACCCAAGAATTATCAATTCTACGCTCATCAAAACTTATATCTCTATCTATTTGCACTCTCTTCTGGACTAAGTCCCCTCCCATCGTTAGGGTTAATGTGGTATTCACTAGTTGTGTGAAATTATAATCCTCTCGGATCATTATGTTTCGCAACGGATTTTAAAATTATAAATGACCAGTTTGCAAAATAAATTAAGAACCGATGAAAATACCATCACAATTTTGCAATAAAAGAAATCTTTAAAACATTCTAATCCTACGCATGATTAAATCTCATCACAAGGAGAAAGAGTAAGGAAAATTGCTTACTAAACATGGAGAAAACACAACAGAAAACTTCGCTTAAAACAAAACAGATTCACTAAAAAAGTGTTTACAATAATTATAAGATAATCAAGAACATAGTACTCAGTTTTTTTCGTCTGAAAGAAAGATGAAAATCCCTCAAACAAAGCCTCCTGCTGATCCACTCAATGCTCATACAATTCCTTACAGATCTCTCTCAAAATATCTCACCAATCTATCTAGAAAAGGTAGAAACCTAGATCCCCTACTCCTATCTACGACCTCTGGATGTTCTTGCAGTCTCCAAGACTTTTCAAATGCCAAAATGTGCATTCCCAAGTGGCAAATGTCGCCTTATAACTCCTTGGGGCGTCTGGAAGCCGTCCAAAACCATTTTTGGTGCATAGGTGCCAGAATGTGGCGCCATGGCGCCAGATCTGGGCGAGATTGACGCCTAGGCACCACCTACTGACAACACCCCCATTTCACTCCGTTTTGCCCCATTTCAGCTCCAATCCGCTCCAAGTGTTATACCTACAAGATAAACATGAAAATAATATTTTTTTAAACCGCATTTTCAATAAAAAACACATGATATATGTAAAGAAGATTAAATATAGAAAGTCATATTAAAATGCGTCATATTAGAATTTTCTTCCTTGCTAGATTTGACTCCAAGTTGTACCATTTTTGCTTTATTTTCTCCAAAAATTTCTTGTACCTGAAACCAAAAACATGCAAATATATTCTTTTAAAGTGCAATATCATTAAAATTGAGTATAAAATGTATATTTAAAAGTGGTTAATTTTTAGGTGTGTCAATAGTACTGAAGTTTAGAAATATTTTCTGTAGAAGGGGGCTAGCCCCAAAAGTTGACGTAACTCGTCGAATGATTGTGGCGCGGTTTAGCTTACGATTGCCTTGATCTTTGTTGGGTCCATTTGAATTTCTTGCTAGGAAAAATGTAATCCAAAAAACATACTTGGTTTGGGATAAAGTGAAATTTCTTGGGGTGAGCGTACAGTTGTTCAACACGTAAGACCTCGAATACTTCCTGGAGTTGTTGCAGGTGGTCCTCTTTAGATTTACTATAAACCAAAATATTATCGGAATAGACCACCACGAACCCGGTGTGGTTAGGCGCGTTGAACAGACCGAAAGGCATAACTGTCCATTCTAATTCTACTGATGGGATAGCCATATATAACATGATGCCCAACAAACTCCAGAGCAGGAACTATATAGCGGCAAAAATAGAGGAACCAAAACAGCAAGGTGCATGTGGCTGGAAACCGTCATATTTATAAAATATCCTTAGTATATGTCAGCTTTACCTAAGTAAAAAACATCATGAGGAAATTCCACATCAGTGCTGTTTATGCCTTGCTCCATCAGTCAAACTATTGATAAATTGTTGCACCATCTTTCATTTGGCTTGCAATACACACGTGAAGGATTTCTCTTACTTTGGTGTTACAGTGTGGCAATAATCACATTTTTTTCTTTGCAGGTTGATATAAATCATGCTAATGAGATTGGTGAAATTTTTGATGCGATTTGTTATTTAAAAGGAGCCTCTCTGATCCGAATGTTGCAATGTTTCCTTGGTGCCGAGTGTTTTCAGGTTTGGTTTTGCTATGAAGTAATATTAGAAAGTTTTTATTCCTTGTTATGGTGTATTTCTCGATGCTGTAGAAGTTTTTCCTAAGGTTACACCTTTGAGCTGTACAAAATATGGTTTCATGGTTTATTTCTGCTCTCTTTTTACTGCAGTAAAATTATCTGCTACTTAAACTATACCATACCTAAATAGGTGATAACTTAATGGTTAATTTTAAACCATGAAGGTATTCGCCATTTCATAGGATTTGGATAGCTTTCTGACCTTTCAATTTTATCTTCTTCACTGTTTGGGTGGACTCTAGAAATGAGCTCTATTATGATTTATGCAATACCTGTGTTTCTATCTCACTGAAACTATTNTAGAGGTTTGAACACCCTTGCGCAAAATATTATTTTTAGATTCGTGTCATGTTCCGAGATTCATGCTGAATAATGAAAATTTGTTGGTGACGTATCAGTTGCCCCTCTACTTTCAGGTGAGATTATTTTTCTCTTCCGAAAATATCAAAATCCGGAGTTTTATTAATTAATTTATTATATATATATATATATATATATATATATATATATATATATATATATATATATATATATATATACATTTGTATGCATACATGTATATATGCATCTATTTATGTATGTCTGTATATATATTTACACACACACATACACATTAGAATATTAGAATATTAATATGCAGATTTCTGGATTATTTGCTTTCATTTACTTTTATTTTCTTTCTTTTTTCACCTTTGCTATACTTTTATTTATTTTTGTACTAGTAGATCTTGTAATGGACATTTATACCCCTCTTTGTGTAAATAAGAAATACGTTGGTTCTATTCTAACATGGTATCAGATCTATGGTCCTAACTTAGCTGCCGCTGGGCCTCTCCTTGTCGTCGGCTGGCTGTCCATGTCTCTTCTGTTTATCAGAGCCCCCTGCTGGCTCCGCTATCCCTCCCTTCTACTGGCTAGATTTGCTTCAGGAATTTACTGGAACCGCTCAGTTCCTGCCTCTGCCAGCTCTTCCTGCAGTTTTTGCATACAAACTGGTTCCTCCCCTAAGACTCCCGTGGAAACTTAGCGGTTGATCCCGTGAAAACTCTAGCTACATGAATCTCCCGCTCTCTCAGTCGAATGCTCCTGTGGAAACTTTCCCGGATGAATCTCCCGTGGAAACTCTCCCGTAAGCCCGTGAGGAAATTATCTACTTGCGCAGTCACCCCTGAGGGATTACCAAGTGTAGCTGACTTCTGCAGAGAATTATCTTCTGTGAGTAGCCTCTCATGAGGGATTACCTAGCGTAGATGTCTCTTGCAAAGTTATGCCGTGAGGGTTATCTAGCATAGCTGTAGGAAAAATTTTTTTTTTTCTGCAGAGTTCCGCCGTGTTTTTTTTTGTAGGCCGATGACCATCCAAAACTTCTATTTGCAGTTCGGCCTCCCTCGAGGTTTACGAGAGTCTCTCTTGGAGCCTTCTTCCAACCACCAGGACCAGCGGAAACTCTTCCAGAGGTCATATTCCTCCAATAGTCGAAACTTTAGGATGTCTCAACAACATAACATCTCGTTTGGCTCAATCGGAGTCACGACAGACTCTAATTCTCTTAAAAGTCAAATAGAGCACTTAATCAAGATGCTTGGATCTAGTCCACTCTTTTTCGGCTCATCGACCTCCCACGTTTTCTTCAAGGTACCAATCCTATGACACACTTCTTTTGCCTCTTTTAGTCAATGGATCATTGATTCGGGTGTTGTGGACCACATGACTGGAAGCTATCAAGCTTTCTCGTCATATTGTCCTTGCTCAGTAAAAGATACTATTAAAATTGATGACAGGACCCGAAGTTCCATTGTTGGTAAAGGGCATGTTGTTTTAACAACAGGTCTAATTCTGGACCTTATGTTACCTGTATCTCTGCTGAAATATAACATTTTATCTGTCATTAAGCTGACATATGATATTGATTGTGTTGCTCATTTTTCTTCTGATGTTTGTATTTCAGGATCATCGTTCGAGGAGGATGTTTAGTACTGCTAAGCGGGTTGGTGCACTCTACTTCTTTCAAGAGATAAAAAAAATGGAGAAAGGAAACATTCCAGCTAGTAGTTGCAATTTATTTCAGTCCACTTAATGCTTTGTTATGCTACACTGCCGTTTGGGTCATCATAGTTTCCAGTATCTAAAACAATTGTATTCATTGATGTTACTAATAAAAATCCTTCCAATTTCCAATGTGAAACATGTCAGTTAGCTAAATACCATGGTGTTCCTTATCAACCCCACAATTATGCACCTTCTGCTCCGTTCTCTATTATTCACAGTAACTTATGAGGACCCTCACGCACTCCTAGTTACTTCAATAAATAGTGGTTCTTTAATTTCATTGATGACCACACTCAGATGACATTGATCTATATTTTAAAAGACAAATATGAAGTTGCTGTCACTTTTAAAATCATAGCTCATGTACCGACATTCCTCAAAAAAATGAGGTAACCATAAGGAAAAATCGACATTTCCTGACGTTACTCGATCCATTATGTTTCACTCTAAGGTCCTAAAACGTTTTTGGAATAAAGTCATTCTTATCGCCACTTATCTCATCAATAGAGTTCTCTAAAAAATTGACAACTTTCGTACCCGTTTAGCTATTTTGGGATCGAGCTTTCCTAACAATCAAGTGTTCTCCACTTTAGATATCAAAATTTTTTGGTGCACGACCTTTGTTCAGAACACAACTCCAACTCGGAGTAAACTTGATCTTATGTTCATAAAATGTGTTTTCCTCGGATACTCTGCCACACAAAAGGGGCGGTGCCTTGACACTAGCTAAATATGGTCTATGTGAGTGCCGATGTCTCTTTTTTTTAAAGTATTTCGTACTTTCCTAACTCAGCCTCTAGTGAGGGGAAGCTAGAGTTTTTGGATACTATTTCTTACCCTACTGTGAATGTTCATCCCACGTCACATACCTTTGAGGAACTCTCTGTTCCTTTGGTTCCATCCACTTCTCCTACCACGGAGGAGCCCTCTGTTCCTTTTGTTCCACCAGGACATCTTTCTACTCTCCGTGTCTATACTCGACACACTCGTTTTGATGCACCTACCCCAGAGCTCGCTAACCCCTTTTAGGATCCTGAATCCCCTCTGGACGATATCCCCAGCACTGCTCCTACTCTAAATGAGGAAGTCAGTTCCTCTTGTAAGGTATGCAATCAGACAAACTCTCACTATCCCTTGGCAAACTATGTCTCTCTCATAGATTATCACCAACCTACAGAGCATTTACTATGACTTTGACCAATCATCAACTTCCATTTACCATTGAGGCTGCCTTAGCAGGCCCCACTTGGAAAGCTGTTGTCATGGAGGAGATGAATGTCCTTCGGCGGAACTATACTTGGGACATTTTTTATTTTCTTTGGGGCCAGAGAGTAGTGGGATGTGGATGAATTTTTAGCATCAAGTTTAAATTTGGTAGATTCTTTGAACGCAACAAGAGAAGATTGATTTCCAACGGGTACTCACAGACCTACGGAGTTGACTATGAAGAGACATTTACTCTAGTTTCTAAATTAAACACAGTTCAAGTTCTCTTATCCCTTGCAGTGATTATGGATTGTTCCTTATTCCATCTTGATGTCAAGAATGTGTTCTTGAATGACGATCTTGCAAAATAGGTTTACACGACTCTTCCTTCAGACTTAGACTCCGCTGCCTCCCAGGGAAAATATGTAGATTGCAAAAATCTCTCTATGGATTGAAGAGATCACCACGGGCATGGTTTGGGAAATTCACATAGGTGGTGGTAGGACATGCATTCACTTAGGATTAGTCGGACCACACTATCTTCTTCTAACATTCCTCCAGTGGTCAGGTAGCTATCCTAATTGTCTATAAGGATGATATTGTTCTGATTGGTAATGATCTAACAACATTGAAGTCTCTAAAAGGCATTATTGTTGCTTTCTTTGAAATGAAGGATTTGGGATCACTCCGATATTTCTTAGGCATGGAAGTTGCTGGGTCATCTCAGGGTATTTGTCTGTCTCAGCGGAAATATGTGATTGACCGTTTGATAGAGAAAAATCTCATCCCGCGCAAACCAGTGGTCTCCCCAATGGATCCCAATGAAAAATTTCTTGATGTTCCTATTATTGTTCATGTAAATAAGGCTCAGTACTTGCGTCTTGCGGGGAAACTCATCTACCTTGCCCACACATGCCGCGGCATATGCCATGCAGTGGAGATAGTCACTCAATTGATGTATGATTCCTATGAGCAACATCTCCAACTTGTCCATCGAATTCTATATTATTTGAAAGGCACACCAGGCTCAGGTTTGTTTTTTTCCAGCCACACCTCTTGTTCTATTGCAGTTTACACAAACGCATATTGAGCCAGTTTCGTCCATGATCGGTGATCTATCTTGGGGCACTGCTCATTTGTGTGGGGAAATCTGGTCACGTGGAAAAACAAGAAGCATTATGTAGTTGCTCGGAGCAGTGTGGAAGCTAAATTTTGGTCCATATCCTTGAAAATTTGTGAAGCTCTCTGGTTACACTTTATGCTCCACGAACTACGTATGACAATCTTCGCTCCCCTATAGTTGTTTTAGGATAACAACACAACCATTAGCATTTCTTACAATCTGGTCCATCATGAACGCACCAAGCATGTTGAGATTGACGGTCACTTCATTAAGAAAAAGCTGGAGTCTGGGAAAATTTGTTTTCCGTTTGTGTCATCTATTAACCAGCTGACAGATATTCTCACAAAGAATCTTTCTCGACCACTTGTTCGATGATTTCAATTCCAAGTTCAATATGAATGACATCTATGATTCAATATTTTCTTTGATTACTTTTTTTTTCTTTTCGTTTTCCCCTTTTTTCTTTAATTGATAGATCTACTTTACTGCATCAATAAAGAACTTTATGCTGATTCTGCATGCTTATCCGTGATCCCTAATGGGCTACAACATCTGGCCTCGTGTATACCTGCTTGGAGCTAAACTATGGTTTTTGGGAATGAATTAAATTTGTGTTTAATTTTTAAAATCACTTAGCACACCTACTTGCTAGGCTGAAACAAAAGTTTTGAGTAAATGTGGGTGTATAGGTGGTGTGAAAACAATTTTCTTAAAATTTTTTGTGAGTATTAAAAATATTTTCTTATTTTAAAAAAATCAAATATCTGTATTCTAACAACTATCACACTTTAGTAGATCTTGTTATAAAGAATTGCTTCCCACCACAAAATGTCTAAAATATAATAAGAAAATAGTAGCCCAACAAAACAATGGTAGCAGTTTGGAAAGCAACACAGTAAAAAAGTTACCCCAAATAGCCTCTTAATATAAGAGGTTTTAAGAGGTTTTAGCCAACACAAGTTATGAGCAATGGTTTGTGCATTCAGTCTTACCCATTTAAGAGTCTAATTTCCATGATTTGGATGTATAATTTTCTAGTTACTATGGAGACAACCTAAATAATGGCCTTGGCGTACCCTTTAAATGAGAACATGTGTTGAAGGAGATTGGATCTACATAAAGAACCTTTTTTAGCTTTTTCACATTTATTTAAGGATGCAATTTGCATCAGTCATGCTTTGAATATTTCTTTCGTCATTTTAATTTTGAAAATTTAGTTCCTCTGTGATTAAGTATTTGTTTCTTTATTACAGTCCCTTTTTCTGGCATGTGGTTCACCAGGGGTTGGGGAGTGGATTGTTCCTATCACAATGTGTTGTGGTTCATATGAAACTACAAAAAAGTTTCTTCTAAAAACAAAATCAGAGCTAATTAATGTTTCTCAACTTCTCGATTCATCAATCACTAATACTGGAGGAAAGGATGGATGCTTTTGGATCAAATTCAATGTTGATCAGACAGGTTTTTATAGGGTGAAATATAATGGCGAACTTGAAACTGGAATCAGATATGCAATAGAGAACAACAAACTATCTGCAACAGACAGATTCGGTAATTTCTATTAATTCCTTCACTTTGCATATTAGGTCTTCTAGTTCCTCTATTTATCTTTATTAATTTTTCTAACGTAGGGATCTTGGATGATTCATATGCACTATGCATGGCTTCCAAGCAGAATTTGTCATCATTGCTCTCTTTAATGACCGCTTATAGAGAAGAACCTGAGTATACTGTCATTTCTCACTTAATCACAGTATGCAATTCTTCATATTTATTTTCTTTTTTGCTTATTTAATGGCTCTGTTTTTCATGCATCCTCCATTTGTGAAGCGCAGGTGAGTTACAAGGTAATATACATGATAGCTGATGCTAGTCCTGAGTTGTCTAATGACATCAAGCAATTTGTAATTAGTCTCCTCCAGCATTCTGCGGAGTAAGTTATCACAAGCATTAGTTAATTTTATGTTTGTTTGCATAATTATAGCTTATAAAGCTTCGTTACCAGCAATTTTTATATTTATTTTTTTAGTTCTTTATATTCTTATTCATGAAGGGTGCTTTCATTATTGTTTAAACGAGCCGAGCCTGAATGAGCCCAATATTTGTTCATGTTTGACTCGTTTAAAATTTGTTTGTTTGAAATTAGCATGGTTCGAAATGACTCGTGAATAGCATGTTTATGTTCGGCTTGATTTAAACTTGCTTTTTCATTTGTAGCTCAAATTTATCTGAAATGATTTAAAAAAAAAATTAACATTTTCTTAAATAAAGCATAAAAATTGTGGAATTCTAGGAGTTTCTTATTTCAGCTTTATTCTTTTGTTGGTATGTTGTATTTATTTCCCTTTGTATTTGCTTTGGTTTTTGGTAAGTTGTAATACTCTTAAATACGGTCCTCCATATAATTAGTGGAAATATTTTAATTTGAAAAGTGAGAAATAAGATATCATTGTTTCTCCACTTTTCTTCATGGTATTAGCCAGTGGGATCGTTCCCTTTAGCTTCGTTTGTCTTCGACATTAACCTCGTTCGTCTTTAGTTTCTTTCGGGTCGTGTGGATCGCCAGACTCTGGTGTTGTCTGCTTCTAGTTCAGTAGACATCAATGTCGTTTATCTCTTTCTCGTGCACGCATGACCCAGGAGCCGGAGCCCTTGCTTTTGCCTTCGATCGGCCGATTTGCTGAAGCATAGCACAGGATCACATCGTACAAAGACCCATAATTTGCTTCGCTAGTTTCTCTTGTATTCACGATTCACGTGTTATGTTTGAACTTACTTCTTCCTATAGCTGTTGGAATCCGTTCTCTGTTCGATCCTACAGTCTTCAGAGTCTCTTCAACAGCCCTACAACCACTGGAATCCCTCCTCTATTGGCCTTCTTCTATTGTCCTTGTGGCAGCCCTCATCCGCTGGCACTCAAATCCTCTTTCCTTAATCTGCCAATTTCCTTGCTAGTCATCCCTCCGACGACCCGATTGTCCCTTAGAAAGATTGCAACAAGAAACTACCAGCTAGGTGTTCCCTTATCCAGCCCTAAGTGTGCGCAGGGTTTTTGAAAAAAGTACATAATGAAGATGTCTAGCTCAACATCGGATCTAAATCAGAGACCATGAAGTACGTCCAAAGAACCCCAAAACTCTCTGCCTTTATCACAAATTGATACTGGAGTTGATCAAAATAATCAATAGGAAAGAAAATGTTATTACTGAAAGAAAATATGCAATTACAACCCAACACACTTGAAAGGAAAAACACAACAACACAATACCCGAAAATCTGAATTAATAATATATATGACACAGACACAAACTAGTGTGGGTCCTAGGGCGGTGGTGGCGATCGGCGACGGTTTGGAAGGTGCCGCGGTGGTTGAAAAGGCTGTTGGCAAGCTAAAAACACAAGGCGTTTGTTTCGCCGGTGTCGGACAACAAGCAAACAACAGGGAGTGATTGGAGAGGGCTATCTGGGAGGGAGGGCTGAAATGGTAGTGGCAATGAGGTAGGGCTAGATAGCAGTTAGGTGACAGAGAACTGGTCTGTGATTGTTTGTGATGGCTGGAACAACAGCTGGTGCGAAAGAGAAGGGATTTCTGGTGGCTGGAACAGTGATGGCAGCAAGCGGGGGCGCTAAAATTTTAGGGAACTTGAGCTGGAATGCAGAAACTGCAGGAAGAATATCGTCGGCAGTTGTTCCAGGCACTGCAGTAGGGAACGACAGGCAAGAGCAGTGTGAGGAGGATGCAGGAGGGGAATAGGGAAGATGAACACCATCTGGGAAGAGAGATACAACTTGAGCACTGCTCAATCTCTCAGATACAATTTTTGAAGGGAGAAAACGGATACTGACAACTGTCCTAAACAAAATCACGCCAAAACTAACCTAAAATATGAAGGAACAACTTATATATTACTCTAGGTGGCAATCTCACAGGAAGAAATGTCAATTAGCCCTCAAACTATGATAATGAACCGTTTTAAGTCACCGCTGCACTCCCGTGTCTTGGTACTCCAACAAATTTTACAAAATTACATGCATGCGTGATAGTGTCCCATGCGGGAAACTCCAACTTCAGTTTTCTAGGTTTGGGGGAGTTTGGATCTCATTCTTTGTTGCTTCTATCGTCACATAGTAAGGAGTCAGGTCAACCACATTGAGGTTAGCGAAAATGTTGCAAGTTCCCAATAAATCAATCTTGTAAGCGTTGTAATTTCAATGCACATCCTGATAGAGTAAGTATTCATCCTCCCTTAGCACAACTTAAGTTGGAGCTACATATAGAGGTGAATTCTCACGAACCAAACCTCGATCAATTATGGATAATATGCTTCTCCCACTTCTCATGCTCTGTTGGGTGTATCTAATAAACAAGTATGTGAGGAAAAATTAGCTCTAGGACGAAACCTTTGGCAGGCTGAGCAACTCTAACTAGCAATCACTCATGAGAGAAATCTGGTGAGATTGGATCCTATTGAAGAATTTGCTTTCCCACCAATCTTTGAAGATAATTTCCAAAACTGTAGTTCATCCTTTATGTATAGATATCTATCGATGGGTATGCTGCTGAATTGAATTTAATATCCGAATAATTTCATATAGCCTTCCAGAAGTAGCTCGTAAGCTTCTTATTTCTGACTTATTGGACCACTTTTAGGGCAACCACTCAATATGTGAAATGTACGTCAAGATGTCTGGCAATTCTGTCAACAAGGTTGCCCTTTCTCAGGAATCGATTCCTCTAACTTGTTATATTCTAGAAGAACATTAGCTAATCCAGCTAGAGCCTCTCTCGTGGGCTCATTCTGTGTCATTAGCATCTCTTCCTCATCAGCTAGAAGTTGAAGCTCATCTCTGACGTCTATTTCTACAACTGCTCCATGATTAATGAAAGAGATCATTCTTCTGGCTGTGCAATCTGACTCAATATGCCCAAATTTATGACACTTGAGTCACTTCCTGTCTAGGATGAATTTAGAAATGCGGATTGGTTCCACCTGTTCTCTACTCCGAACTAGTATCTTTTTAGCTGGGGCTGGTTTGGATGTACTTATGATGCTTGACCCCGGGGTTGACCTCTATATGTATGATGTAATAATCATCTGGGAATATTGTTTTAATCAGTGAGGCCTTACACACATATCCTACCTATAATGTGTATGTAAATGTTGTCATTGCATTTCCTTTTTCATCTTGGACCAGATGATAATTTTACTCTTCCTTTCTCGCAGTCAAAGTCTGACACAGGAGCTTACTGAGACTCAGTACCTAGTTGCTACAGTACTGTGGTCCAACTCTATTCCCCACTCCCTGTTGTTGCCACCACTCCTATAACACCCCCATCTACCGTGGCAAGTGCTTCATAGCCGCCAGCTCTCCAGCCTCCCAACCAGCTTTTGCCTCCTCCTCTGTCGTTTTGCTGCTGATGTCCCTCCCTGATTTCCAGTGCTGCAGCCACACCATTCCAAGCCTCCCTAACTTCTCTACCTGCTAGTTAGCCGCCATCCACCACCTTCGCCATTGCCCTAGGGTGTCTTTATGTTTGTGTCGTTATTTTCCTATTGTTAAGTTTCTTTGTTTGTAACCCTTTTGAATTTCAACAATAATATTCGCATTTCTATTATGGTTTGGGTTAACTCTAGTATTATTTGGTATTAGAGATAGCCAAACTCTTATCTCATTCTAGGATTTCCTAGCATCGGCCCCTACCCAAGCCATCTCCACAAAAAATTTTCAGTCCTATCATCCACCAAAGCATAGCCAAACTTTGACCTAACCCTGATTTCTCTTTGTTGATTTTCAAAATCAGCATCTCTAAATTAAATTTTCTATACCTTCAATTATATCTTGTTCCCTCTTTCACCTCCGAATCTTAAACCTTAGTCATGCCACCAAGGAGATACATGTCCGTGCCTACCCGGGAAGAGATCTGCCGACTTCAGTAGAAGCTTATGGGCGTTGAGAATGGAAACCTTGGGGCATATTACTCTTGATAGTGATCTGGAGTCGAAGGGGAGAACGAGAGAATCTAAAGATTAAGCAGGGGATATAGTGCTAGTTCCTACCCATAGTTTACTACAGACATAATGTTCATATTCTAGCTTTAGAAGTGGGGAGAGCACATCACCAAGTGACCACACCCTATCTTACAAGCAAAGTTCAACATTAGGATCTTAGAACCAAATTACACCTAGGAGAACATTGAAACTAACCCTATCAGAAGAAGTGTTGATTCAAAGTGGAGAAAAGGGGGAACCCAGCTGCATTCCTAAATCCGTCTCAACTAAGAGTTGCTTCAGGTGCTATGGGTTTAGGCATATTGAGTTAGACTGCATAACCAAGGGAGTGATTGCTTGCACTGATTAAGGAGTACTTAAAGAAATAAACAGTGATCCGAAAGAAGATGAAGCTCTCAGAGTGGATTCTTAATTTTTAGCCAACAGGGAAGAAACATCATCGATTTCAGTGGACCCCGAGATAGAGATTCTAGCTGAGGTAACAATAACTGTTCTAGAAGGTAGTAACTCTGATGTAATTGGTGTTCCAATAGAGTATGAGATTGTGGCGCCTCGAGTTAGCATTTTGCAGGCGTTGAGAGAAGCATTAGCAAGACCGACCTTGGATGTCTAAAGGGGTCATGCGTTCGAGGAGCTGATATCAGACACATGACAATCCCAAATAAGAGAAATTTAGGTCATTCAGATCTATATACTCATTCTTGAGTTGTCTCTACTGAGAAAGGTACAACACGTCAGAAATGGGCCTCTTTTGTGCGACATCGGGAAAATTATATGGAGTTATTCAGTTGTTAGATTCAATTCAACATGATACCCATCATCAAATGTCCAAACATGAGAGATGAACCCCATCCTTGAATTTTTTCTTAAGTGCTTTATGAGAATGAAAATTCTTAAATGGGTCCAAGTCCTATCAGTGAAGAATAAGATGTCTCTAGTGATAGTGGCACAACTTGCTACAAATTTCATCTTAGAGTTGATTTCGCCTCAAATATTTGTTTATCTGCTACATTCTGTTCAGTACGTGAAGTGGAAGAAGAAGGATTCAAACTTAAGGGCTCGACAGTTACATTGTGGAAACCCACATCTATATGCAACTTCAGTTTAGGATTTGCCAAAAAAGGATTGATATTTATTCTATTAAGACATGTTGTGGAATGACGTTGCCCAACATTGACATGCCAGAAGACTACACTATTTCTGCTACGTCCAATGTTGCAGATTTAACTTTGTACTAACCCCAAGCTTCGACAACTAAAATCGAAGCTCCTTCCCCCCGGGAGATTGATGTGGAATCTTACTGGGACGTTGTACTGTAGCTTCTATAGTGCCGCGGTCCAGCCCAGGGAGTTACCAACCTTTCTACCCGCATTATTCCTATTTGATTCCTTGCCATGTCTAGCCCATCCTTTTCTAGTACTTTTCTTGTCCACCTCTTTCCTTTTCCATCACCTTTCTATTTCTATTCCCTACCTATTATATCTACTATTCCTCATTATATGTAGGTGTTATTTGCTTTGGTTAGGGTCAGGTTTTGCCTTTCAGATTTTAGATTTCTGTCCAAGTTGCCCGGTGGGGTTGTTTTTCCCTATAGGGTTGTATCCGAAGGCGAGGAGGTGCTCCGGCTGTACTTTGTCTGTGGTGGTAGTCTTCTTCAAAGGTTCAAGGGGTGCTCCAACTGTAACTCGATCCCCCAGGGATACCTATTTTCCCCAAATCCTCTCTGTAGTCCACCTTCTCCTGTTGCCGCTAGCCCTATTCCCCATTCCTTGCTGCTGCCGCCACTCATACAACACGCCCACTGGCCGCTGTAACACCTTCCCTCTCTACCGCCTCCCTCTTAACTGTTGTCCTGCTGCTGCCGCCCATCTTCTCTACCTTCTAGTGCCGCAACCACACCATTCCAAACCTCCAATTGTGCCTGCAACCCCCAACCAACCCCTCTACCTGCTGGTCAGCCTCTATCCACCATATTTGCCATTACTCGAGGGTGTTGTTTATGTTTGTGTCATTATTTTCTTAATGTGAGGAGACTTTGTAACATTTTTGATTTCAACAATAATATTCACATTTCTATTATGATTTAGGTTAACTCTTGTATCAAAGAATCTTCAATTTTGCCCAGCATTGAGATGCACTTTTAACTTGTTGGTAGCTAGTTTTACTATTCCATTTTATGGGATGTCCTGACCCCTCAATGAACTTGTCTGAATAAATGTGGTCGTTGAAATATGACAGATTCACCTTTACTTTAAAATTTCAACTTCTCCAAATTTTCACACCAAATCTTTGGGGTAGTGGCTCTTTATCTCTGGAATCGAATGAAGTTTCTGGATGGTCTCTCAATTTTATCGAGTCATTGTAGCACTTGGTGTAGTTGTCATTGTATCTCTTTCATGATAAACTTCTGATCGGGTTTTGACAATTGTCTCCTCAACAATATGATTCGATTTTAAGTGTGGGTAGGTGGAAGGAGGTGTGTAAGGGTGATGTAGGGTGGGAAAGAAAAAAAAATTGTGGACAAAGGGTTGGGTATGTGTGGATGCTAGAAACTCTATGATGTGATTATATTTAAATTAGTTTTGATACTAAATGATACCGGAGTTAACCCAAATAATGAATAAGAAAGTAAATATTATTACTGAAAGCGAATATACTTTTACAACCCAATACACTTGAAAGGGAAAACACATCAACACGACACCTGGAAATCTGAAATAAGACCATACACAACACAAACACTCGAACTAGTGTGGATCTCTGGT
>JXCR01146313.1:203566-221108 GCA_002079205.1 Phalaenopsis hybrid cultivar
GTTGGGGGAGGGGTGGGGGCGTTGGTGGTCGGTTTGGAAGGTGGCATGGTGTTGAAAAAGCAGTTTACAAGCAAAAAACAGTAAGGAGGTTGTTTCGGCGGTGATGAACTGCAAGCAAACAACATGGAGCTGTATGGGAGGGTTGTTTTGTGCGATAGCATTATAGAGGCGGGAGGGTTGAAATGGAAGCAACAACAAGGAGGAAGGGACGGACGACGGTTAAGTGGCAGGAACGTGGTTTCGGGATACCAGAACTACAGTTGGTGGGAACGGGAAGGGATTTCTATTGGTTGGAACAATGATGGCAACAAGTAGGAGCGCTAGAATTGAAGGGAACTTGGGCTAGGATGTGGAAACTGCAGAAAGAACAGCATTGACAGCTATTCTGAGTGTCTGAACCCAGGAACGGTGGGAAGGAGCAGTGTGGGGAGGATGCAGAAGGAGAATAGGGAAGATAAACACCATCTCGAAAGTGAGATATAGCCAGATCACCAACCCATCTCTTGGATACAACCCTGGATGGGAGAAAACAGACATTCGCAGCTTCCCTAAACAAACTTACTCCAATACTGACCTAAAGTATAAAGAAACAACATATATAATATTAGGGTAACTGAGTAGACACCGCTCCCTATTGGAGGCAATCCCACAGGCAGAAGGGTCGGTCTACCATCAAAGCTGCGATAATGAACCGGTCCAAGCCACAACTGCACTTTCGTGTTGGGTACTGTAGCAATGTTCAGAGAATCACACACACTCTTGATAGCGTCCCGTGTGACGAACTCTCGTGCGTCCGCCTCGTGTCATATATTATAAACTTAGTGGCCATAATTTCCTTCAACGGTCTCAATCCATGTTTATGTACTTTTGTGGAGAGTAAAGAGGAACATTCCACGGGAGTGGGCTTTGGAAGATCAGGGTCGTGGTCATGTATTGGTTGATCAATTCCATGACCATAGAACTTGGAGAAATTTTCTTGCTCTATTGGACAATACTAGAGACTTAGGAAACAACACTTGAGACTTATTCCAGTACCGATAACAATGCGGAATTGTTTGAAATTGAAACAAGATTGTTAGAATTATGAAAATAATAGTTAAATGTTACTCAATACTTCACACACTATGAAAGTGCCCTCAAAATGAAATGATTAATTTTATATTGGGTCTAAATAAAAACTTAGATGAGGTCAAAAAAAGATTCACGGGGATGAAACCTATCCCTACCACATGGGAAGCTTTTGTTGAAGTTAGAAGAAAAGAAAGTAGAAAGAAGTTTCTTACTAGCACGACTGAGGAGCCTACCAGCTTAATGATACACTAAACTATATATCCTTCTATTTTGCTAACAATGGAATATTTTGAAATTGGGTAATCGACTCGATGCTTCTGATCACATGACTGGAGATATTCACGCTCTCATCAACTACCAAGAGATCACCATTCCCAAATTTGTTAGACTTGTCGACAAATTTCACTCCAGAATTGTTAGGAAAGTAGAAGTGAAACTCTTTAAAGATATTAAACTTTCTTATGTGCTATATGTTCCCCAACTTGATTGCAACTTACCTTCAATTAGTGAGCTTTCTCATGACTTGAACTTTGTTACTAAATTTCATTCTAATTCTTATGAATCTCAAGTGGTGGACTCAGGGAAGGTGATTGACATTGTTGAATTGCATCAAGGTCTATACATGCTAAAGGAGTGCTATTCTCATGTTGTTGAGTTTGTTGTGTCTGAATTTGTTGAAAGCCAAGTTTTATTATATCATCATTGTCTAGATCATCTCAATTTTCATCATTTTGCAAAATTGCACCCCCATTATTTTATTAGTAAAAAACTTGAGTTTTATCAGTGTAAAACTTGCTAATTGGCTAAACATACTCTTCCACGATGATATTTTGGGACCTTCAAAATTGAATGTCATCAATGGAGTCAGATGATTTATCCCTTTCATTGATGATCACACATTCACACTAGAACTAGATAGCTATTTGTCATGAATGAGAAATCTGAAAGTACAATATTCTTTCAGTCATTCCATGACATGATATACACTCAGTTTCAATGCAAAATTTAGATTCTCAAAATTGATAATGCAAATGAATACTTCAACTCGATCTTTGGACCCTTCTTTGCAAAGAATGATATCATCCATGTGAGTTCTTATTTGGAGACTCCACAACAAACTGGGATAGCTAAGAGGAAGAATAAATATCTCCTTGAGCTATCTAGGTCTATAATACTTTCTTACAATATCTCAAAAGTTTTCCGTGAAGATGTTGTGCTCATAACTATCTATCTCATTAATAGAATGCCAAGTAGGTTCCTTGAACTCAAAGCACCTCTCTAGGTTTTAATGTAAAGGTACCCTCGTGTTAGAGCCTTTTCATCCCATCTTCTTCTAAAAATATTTGGCCTTTTCTTTTGTTCACATTCACCAACCAAACCACACAGCTTCACGCAAAATCCGTCAAATATATATTCGTTGGTATGCTTCTCACAAAAAGGGATATAAGTGATATTCTCTCATTACTTGAAAATACTAGAACTCCATGGATGTTATATTCGTTGAAAAACAATCCTACTACCCAAAATATGAAATTCAGAGGGAGAGTTTGGGTGAATATTATATTTGGCACACTACTCTAGACACCCATACTGAACTACATTCACCAAAACTATTCCACTTCTCTTTAACCATCCTGTTTCCCAAGTTCTACCACTTGAGGATATCCAACTAGGAAATGCACAAATAAATTCGCGTGAACGCTAGGAGAAAAAAACTTATTGAGCAGGATAAAGACAATAAGCAACCAAAAGGGTGTTCACAAGCAAACCTAAATCCATGCATCTTTGAAGTTTTAAGGGAGATGGAATCGAGTGAAGACAAAGAAAGTTGTACAAATTATCTTATCCAGGTGTATGTTGCCTATGAGAAATTATCCTCACGTTATAAAGCTTTTGTATCTAATCTTGATAGCGTGCAGATACTCACGTATATTCAAAAGTGCTTCAAAGTCCATAATGAAAAAATGCAATTGAAGAGGAGATCCAAGCACTTGATCTAAATGTCACATGGTCCATTATAAAGTTTCCTCTATAAAAAACTTTTTGGATGCAAATCGATGTTCAATGTCAAGTACAAAACATATAGGAGCATTGAGAGCTGCAAGACTAGGCTAGTGGCCAAAATTTCCACTCGTACTTGTGGAATAAACTATTTAGAGATCTTTGCACCAGTGGCCAAGCTAAACACTGTAAGAGTACTTTTTTCCTTTGCAGTAAGCAAAGAGATGGAATTATATCAACTTGATATCATGAATGCCTTTTTGAATGGAGACCTTGAGGAAGAAGTGTATATGGAGATCCAATCAGGGCTAAAAAATGGCTCGAATAAATATTTGGTTTGTAAACTAAGAAAGCCTTTATGGCCTCAAACAATCTCTACGGGCTTGGTTGAACAAATTTCCCAAGACTGAAATCTAGTAGGTACATCCAATATCAAGCTGATCATGCACTGTTCATAAAGTATTCACAGGGAGTCAATAAAGTTGTATGTGATCCTGGTATGTGATGATGAAAAAGAGATTGAGAAGATTAAGTTTTTATCACTGAGTTTGAAATCATGGATCTAGGTGCTATGCGATATTTTCTAGGCATGGAAGCGACCAGTTCCAAGAAGAAAATTGTGATATCACAAAGAAGGAACATACTAGACCTAATAAAAGAGACATGAATGCTGGGATGTAAACTTGCTAAGCCCATTATGAATTACAACAAAATATTTCATCCAGGGGGGAGAAAAAACACAAGTGAAAAAAGGTAAATATAAAAAATTTGTGGGAAAACTTATAAACTTGTCACACACTAGACCTGATATCGCTTATTTTATCAATATTGTGAGTCAACATATGAATAGTCCAAATGAAGATTATTGAAGACGGTCTACAAAATATTGAGATTTCTTAAGAGCTCTGATAGAGGGTCATTGTTAAGAAATCAGACAATAGGGGGTGGAGATTAACACTGATACTAGTTGGCCAGGAGAACCCATGAATAGAAAATTGACATCTAGGGATTGTTTCTATGTATAGGGAAATCTTTTCACATTGAAGAGCAAGAAGCAAACAATTCTATCTAAAAATAGTGCAGAATCTGAGTATTTGCTTTAGGAATTTGGGAAGGAATGTGGATCTAAGGTTATTAAACGAGTTGAGATACTTTAAGATCAATTTCATAAAGATGTTCTGTGATAGCCAAACCCCCATCTATATTGCAAAGAATCCTGTTCATCATGATATGACCAAACACATTGAGATTGATATACATTTTATCTCCCAAAATGTCATTGATAGCATTATTCACTTAATCTATATTCCAACTCTTCTTCAGGTAACCGATGTCTTCACTAAATCCCTTCCTCCTGACAATTTCACTGATTTGAATATCATGTTGGGTTTTTACAATGTTTATGACCCATCTTGAGGGGGAGTGTGAACTTTTGGGAGTTTTCTATTTCAACCTTATTCTTTTTTAATCTTTTCTTATTATGTTGCATGTTTTTACTTTTGTATTTGTTTTATTTTTTGATAAGTTTATGTTTTCCCTAGTTGTCCCGCAAATAATACGGGAATATTTTGTAATTTAAAAAAGTGAGAAATAAGAGAATATAGTTTCCACACATTTCTTCAAATATCAATATTAAAATTTATAAAAATAATATTTATTTAATTATGTAATTAGTTTTAACCAAAATGAGCTGAACACAATCAAGCTAAGGTCTATTCTTGTTTGACTCTTTTATAAATTGAGCTCAAAATAATTATTTTGTTTGGCTCTTTTGCTTAATGAACGAACCAAATACATGCCACTTAGCAAGCCAAATATGAGCTGCTCACAAACATCGAGTTTTTTTTACATCCCTTCTCCTTAAGTACCTACTTACCTCCATTTCTATATATGTTTATACTATATATTTTCTTTAAAAATATTTATGAAGGGATGTCAAAGTTTCAAGTTTTGTTGATAGACCGAAAAAAGTTATTTATTTTTTGTTTAAAAAATTGTTAAGCTTTTCTTCATGTGCTTTTATTACATTATTAAAAACTAGATGTTGTATTAGTGATAGTGTTTTTCATTTCTCAGCTTTTAACGAATTGAAATAGTTGTTCTACCTTTTTTTTGTATTGATTTAATAGAGATGGAGCATATCATTATATTAGATAAGTAAAACCCATTAAGCATTGTTAGCAATTAAAATCTTACTGAAAAGCAATGTGTGCCAAATCAGAAGATTGCCATATTTCTAATTTACATAAAATAGTTTCATCATTAAGTATAAATGTTGCAAAAAGAATCTACCGATTGCTAAGAATATGCTAATCAAATGAAGTTCAGATTGCATTGTCGACATCAAAAGATTTTTTATCAAAATACAGAAAAATTGGTTAATCATACTCGAGATCTGTTGTCAATGTTCTAATTATAGCAATCAAACTGATCATCCTATTTACCAATGATTATCCTCTTAATTTTGTAAATGATAATTTATTTTAAAGTTTAATGGTGTTTAAAATCATTTTTTAAATTGTTAAAAAAAATGAGTTGGGTTGACTTGCATTGACTCTGACATCTCTAATGTAAGTACTTCTCCACTTGTTCGCAATTGCTTGGGAACACTCGCTGCTTCTGTAGTGATCCCGCAACAATTGAACTCGCCACCATCAAAAGAAAGCCTATGAAGCCAAACCTTACATTTCCCTCAGCTGCTACTCTTCATTATTCCTGTACCAAACCTTGTTAACATCTCAACCCATTATACTTGAGATTGTCGTGCCATTTTAAGTGTTCCCATCTTTGAATGACCTCTATTGCACTACAAATGCCCCATACAATATCAGTAGTATTGATTAGTGGGCATCTCGAGAGAGTGAATATGAGTTTCAAATAAGGGTGCTAATTGGGTTTGGGCTATATCAGAAATTGGACTTGCTCGAATTTATCATCTCATTGATTTATGTAATCTTTATTGCCTGCTCTTCAATCTGTAGACTAGCATAATTATTCTATAATAGTTATTTTGCTAACTCACTATTTTGTGGATCATTATAATTACTTTTTGTATTTTTGTATGTTTATTGTTAAAAGCTCCCCTAGGATTATATAAATATTATCAAAATATTACAATGAAATACTCAATTAATTCTCTCTAGTTTTTGTCCATGATTATAATGCAACATTATATGTTTTTTCATGACACATGAAACTTATGTGATTTTTTAATCTTGTGATAAATCAAATCTACATGATATTCCTCAAAATTCTGAAACTTGTGATATAGTTCTATAGAATATATTAGACATGTATATGTTTGTCAATCTATCTATGCTTTTGAAAACAAATATATGAATTTAACATGTGCCCGCACCAAAATAAATGATCTGGTGTCTCTTGCGTCAATAGTTAATCTTTCAGTCATTTGATAATTGATTATTGAACAATGACTAATTTTTTCTGCGTTTATATTTTATGACTGTCTTTTGTATATTCCATGACTCACAATAATATTATGATAATATTGAAATGCTCATGTGCTCCTAAAAATTAGTACCCAAATACTTTTTCTTCAGTATGTGGCATCATCTTCTAAATCTAAATTTTACTTTTGGAATATGAAGCAACCGCACTGATATCTCTCGTTATTTTTAAAATTACAATGAGTATCTCATATAAACATGAACCTTCACTTTAATTTTAATGTTCCATTTATACATGAAGTTTGCTTATAGTTATCTTTGAATTTGGATTTGGACATGAAACTTTACCCATATATATCTTCTTCTAAGCTAGTTCACTTATTTTTTATTTTATTTTATTTTTTTTACTTTTGACTAATCTATAGTGTACTGTATGCTTAGGCTTATTTCTCTTTTTTAAAGAAAAGTCTTTGCTGAAACTACTCTTAATTATGCCTTAAAATAGCATTTTCATTTTCATTTTTCTTGAGAGCTTCAATTCATTATTGAGAGTATTTCTATTTAACGTTTCAGGAGATTAGGTTGGGACCCAAAAGAGGGAGAGAGCCATTTGGATGCAATGTTAAGAGGAGAAATCTTGAGAGCTTTAGCTCACTTTGGACATCCTGCTATTCGCGATGAAGCTTTGAAGCGCTTTAATGCTTTCTTGAATGATAGGGATACCTCGCTCCTTCCTCCTGATACCAGACATGTTTGTAAATTATTAGATTAGTATACTTCCCTTCGAGAACAGAATTTGATCGATCTGTTGCTGATGTTATTTTGTCCTTTTTAGGCTGCTTATCTTGCTGTCATTCGAGCTGTTGATAAGACAAATAAATATGGATATGACGCTCTTCTTAAGATTTATAGAGAAACTGATTTAAGCCAAGAGAAAACTCGGATATTAAGTATATGAGTAAATTTTTTTATGAAGATTTAGAAAATTGTGCATTATTTATCTGGATTCCTCACTAAAAATTCTCTTCTGATTCTTTTATTATAGGGTGTTTGGCATCTTCCCCTGATCCAGACATTGTTTCTGAAGCTTTAGACTTTGTCCTTTCTTCAGAGGTATGATTTGATTTTTTTCTTTTTGCCTATGCAATATGCTCGAATTTTAATCACTGAACTAAAGTTTTTTTGGACTAATTTTAAGGTGAGGAATCAAGATGCACTTTGTGGGCTCTCGGGAATTAGCCGGGAAGGACGAGAAGTTGCATGGAAGTGGTTAAAGGTACTTATTCAATGTTCAATCTTTATTTGATCGCACCAACATAAAATATGATTTCTACTATCTCTGAACTGAATTTATAGTTTCTAAATATTTAAGCACCCAATGTTTAGCACAACTTCGTTTCTACTCTGTATTTTTTAAGTTGAGCGCATTGTTGCATTTTATTGTTTCTTCTATTTCCACAAATGGATTAAAGTTTGTGGTTACTATGATAGCTCTGACATGAATTTTGCCTTTTTTTATTTAATTTAAAAAATTTGATAGCTCGGCCTGCATATTCTTTTTATTAACTCCGTTAACATTTGGGAATGATTTTGGCTTTATAAAAGTTTCTATCTTTGCCGATTAACTTAGTAATTTGGTATATTTGGGGATATTTCTTTTTTTCTTAGATCATAAATCAATTTTTTTTATTTTTGAGTTCTAAGATTGGGTTATTATTGTTAATGTCTCAGAAAGTAAAAAATACTCGGTTCAAGAACCGAACAGAGTCAGAAAGATAAATATAGAGAACTCACTTGGATCATGCTCAACTCACCAGAAGCCAAATTAACCCAAGGCTTAATCCATCGTACTCACAAACTTGGAAGCTATATGGTCATGTTTAGAAGCTGCTCGTCAATCCTAGTCGCAACCTTCAGCATTCATTAGAACGAGTGGGCAACTCTCACCAATCAAGTCGATCACATCATAAAGTAAGTTGGTGACTTCAACCCCACCACAAATTTAGCCAATTGGCAATATAAATACTATATACTTGGACATGATTTCATACTATAGAAGATATATATATATATATATNTTCCAATTTGGTTTAAATTACCTGGTCTAAAGTTGCACTGCTTCAATCACCAAATCCTCTATTCTATTGGAGTTGCACTAGGGAGACTTATGAAATTGCATACACCCACCCTCAACCTATCCAAGCCTTCGGTTGCCAACCCTTAGGAGGAGGCCTCCATCTCACCAACCCCTAGGAGGAGGCCTTCATCTCACCAAAACCGGGAGAAAATGAGATCTCCTCTCAGCCATGACCGCAGGCCCCATAGAAAAAAAATGGTTAATGCCCTAAACAAGCTTTGTTTAGCATTACCCGTTCTCCAAAGCTTATTAATATGGACAATAGTATTAGTAAAGACCATCCTATTTTGAATGACTTTACCCTCATGTATAATATCAATAGAGTCATCAAATAAACTAGCATATAATGTAAGGGTAGACTTGCAAAAAATGTTTCTGTTTTCGATTCGGATTGCAATTCATAGTGGTAAGCAAAAGATTCCGCTCTGGATTCACAATAGTGCTAAACCACATGCCAACCTTCCTCCATATGAAAAGTGAAATGGGGCAAGAAAAGGAAATATGCTCAACAGTCTCCTCCGCCGAGTTACACAAACAACAACGTGAAGCAAGTCTCAAACCCTTTATTTTTAAGATATCATCACATCGAATAACATAGTGGAAAATTCACCAAGCAGAAAAGATATAGAGGGAGTTAATGCCAAATTCCATACACCCTCTCCCCAAGGGAGCTTTTGAAACTTATGTAAGGCGGAATATAGAGATTTGGTAGTGGAGCAAGACATAGGAAATTTCAACGTAGGATTATCTTGCAAATGAGGCTCAATAGGAATGACGGAAATGAAAGTAGCTCCCTTGAAACCCAGAAGATTAAGGAGAAGAGGAAAACTCCAATGACCGTCCACTGAGGTATCAAAAATCATAAGACTTGAAAACCATGTATCCCTCATATCAAGCATTACATGGGACCAACAGTCATGCCAAAAGGAAATATTTCCACTCCCCACCTCCTAGTATATGAAATCCTCTGCACAATCTCTAATATGAAGCGTTCTCTTCCACATAGTTGAATCCCTCAACTGCCAATTGATCAATGTCGGATGAGAGGAGTGACAATATTTCCCATGCATGAAAATGACCCACAAGAAATCACCTTTCCGAAAGTTAAACCACTGTTTAAAAACATTAATATCAGCAATATGCTGCAGAGATTTGAAACTCAAATCACTAGCATAAAGGGATTTGCAAATATTCGTCCAAGGCTTCCATCTTCTACTTGAATGATTCCCCACCCATAAAAACTTATTGAAACATCTTTTGAGGCTCAGAAGAGTGTTTTTCTTGAGTTGGAAAACTTGAAGAGTATATAAAGGAAGAGAATGTAAGATACTCCCGAACAACGTAATTCTACCCTAAAAAAAAAAAGAAAATTATTTTTCCAATCCAGGATTTTCTTCCGCACCTTTTCCACCACCTCATCAAACTGAATTCGCTTCTTCCCTTAAGTAAGAAAACCCTCAGATATTTAAGTGGAAGGGTAGAAATAGAGAATCCAGTAAAATTGGCAATCCAGCACGCATGAGAACGATTGACCGTATTTCCCACGTATAAGTTGCATTTATTGACATTAAAAAGGAGACTAGATAAATTGGAAGTTCACCACTAAACTATGAATATCCCTCACCGCTTTTTTGCTAGCATTAGAGAATAATATCATATCATCGACATACACTAAATTTGTCATCAACGTATTGGATTTATGAGCGTAATGCAAAGTGGGGTTTCTTCTGAAAAGGTTATTTAAAAGGCGAGAAAGATAATCAAATATTAAAATGAAAATAGTAGGGGATAAGGGGTCACGCTGCTTTATCCCACGTCCCACACTAAAGAAGCCCTGAGATTGACCATTGATGAGTATGCTATATTTATTGCAATTGAGCCATGAGAGAATAATTTTGCAAAAATCCTGGGAAAAGCCCCTAGCTTTAAACACCTTCAAAATAAACTCCCAACTAACAGAGCCATAAGCCTTGCGAATATCCAATTTAGTGGTCATATTTCCCTCTCTACCTTTTTAAGCAATATCCAAGATGAGTTCCCGCACAAGCATAATATTATCCTTGATCACTCGCCCTTGAATAAAGGCTGATTGATTCAAGGACATTAATTTGTGGAGATGAGGTTAAATACACCTGACCAAAATTTTACTAATCATCTTAGATATGACAGAAGTCAGAGAAATAGGTGTAAAATGGTCCCAAGAGTTTTTTTAGTGTTTTTGGGAATAAGAACGATAGTAGCGACAGAGAAATAATTTCCAGTGGTCTCCCCCTTAAAGAAACTCTGTATAGCTTCCACCACCTTATCTTTAACAATACTCTAGCATTTAATATGGAAAGCAGAGGTGAAACCATCAGTACGGGTACTGCAATTGAAAGTTGAGAAAAGAGTAGAGTTGGACACTTTCAAAGAAATATAAGAAATTTGGAAAGTGGTCACTGTAAGAGATAACTTACTGTTGTCAAGACTTTGTTTCCTGAAGGTTGCAGGGAGCCTACAAGTAGAGGTACTGCAATTGAAAGTCAAGAGTGGAGTAGAGTTGGACACTTTCGAAGAAGAATAAGAAATTTCAAGTATTGAAAAAAACATTGTATGAACTCTCCACATTAGTACTTATTTTAGCAATGGATATTAAGAGGAATTGTTTCAACAAATATTGTGCTTTTTTATATATGGTCAACAGTTGAAATGCCGACATTAAACATTAGCATTGCATGTCACTGAATAGATGTTGGGAAAAGTGCAAGGCCCATCAAACATAAGATTAGGATCACTACTATTTTAGCTTATTAGCAAATAAGATTTGAATTTTAGTAACTTCTTGGGGTAGGGTTCATCAGGGAAGCTCAATATTCATATTGGATTTAGACTTAGTGATTGTGCAAAAATTGAAGAACCAATAACACACATAGATTTACGAACTTGAATTTGATTTGGTCAAAAGATATTATCCTTTTCATATAATTGTTGTATTCAGTCAACTAAGCAGTTAGCTTTCTATTATGAGTTCTCTTGGTGCATTTGAATAAAAATGTGTCTGACATATTGCAAAAAGTTGCATTCATTATCAGAAAGTGCTTTATTATTTTAACATGATGTATTTTGGCCTGAAGAGCATGAGCTACTTATTAGGGAATGTTGGATTACATGTTCAAACAATAAAAGTGAAAAACAATGAAGTCTCTGTTGAATTTTTTATTGGTGAAGGATAAAACTCTGAACCAGCATATTCTTGATTTTAGGGAGACTTTTGTGACATTAAAGACATTTAATATGCATCTCAATTTTATGAAATCCACTTTTAAGGCAAATTCTCAAGTCTTCTACTAACATTGGATGGGATAAAGATCAATCCAGACAAGCTGAATGCTATTTTGGAAATGCTCTCTCTAAGTACTACCAAGGATTTACAATGATTAATCGGAAGAGTTATTGGATTAAGTTTCTTCATCTGAAAGTTGAGAAATAAATGCTTGACTTTCTTCAAAATTTTGAAAAGATCAAAATAATTCGAATTCAAGAATAAACATTATCAAAAGATTGAGAATATGGACCCCTCCCATCACTTATTAGAAAGAAATTCCAACAGGGAAATGATCGATGATCAAAGTTTGAAGGAGGGTATAAACATATCATTGATGAAAAGAAAGATTAAGGTATAACTAGAGATGGAGAGAGGAACTATTCCTAGTGAAATCACTAGAAAAATTAACTGTTGGTTTTTTTTTTATTATTATGGGGGTCACCATATTCCTTGAAAATTTTCTATCTAAATTATCGGCTACAACATTCGAAGAATAAGAATGTTGAATCTGGAAATATTTTTCAAGAGTCTGAAATTGTTTTTCTCTTTGTTACTACTATCTGTAAATTATCTTAATCCAAGCGAAGATTTAGTATTTTTCTCAAGGGTAGAAGAGGAGATCGCAAGCTTTATTTTTATTCGATAAGATGTTAGGAGCAAGTTTTCTTGAGTAGCGAAATTGAGATACTCTATCATGGTTAAGTTGGCATGTTTTGTTGTACTCTAGCAAAGCCATCACTCACCAGCTTATAAATGTATTGGCCAATCTTTATCACTCAGTATGATATTGAAATCGTTAGTGGGCTTGAGCTTCTAGATTTCTTATGCGCTACGGAGTGCAACTAAAACGCAAACGTTAGCTTCTTGTCGTCTTTACTCTTTTGAAAGTAGAAAGGGAGAGTAAATGGAGAATACACTTGGTTATAAACTAAATATATTGATGGAGCCTTAGTAATAACGGAAGTTGAAATTGAGAGTGTTTATGTTAACACATGTATTAAGATTGGTTTTGAAATAAACAATAACTGGGTGGACTATCTGGCATTGATTGTTGGATTGCATTTCATAGTAGAAGCTAGGGCAAAACATCTAACTACCTTGTCAAATTCTCATTTATGGTGAATCAAGTATCTGGAAAATATAAAGTTCATAGAGAGATCTTGCAAAATTATCTCTTTAAAATGACGATGAAGATTAGAAAGTTTGAATACATTAAAATTGAAAAGATCCCAATAGAGCAAAGTTAAGTCTCCGACCTTTCTCCAAAATTAAAATTCTTAACTAAAGACTAGCTTTGGATTTTTCTCATCCCAACATTAAGGAAGTAGATAATATGTAAGTTGAAGAGGAAACTTTGGTGATTTGGGTAAATCCTTTTGCAAACTTTTTGAAGTAAAAAAAAAAAATCTTTTATTACAAATTCGAAGAGAAGATTCGAAATCAAAGGTACATAGTATCTGCTCATTGATGGGGAGTTTTTAAGAAAATAATTTATTTCGATCAACTTGAGATACCCAAAAAGTGAAGAAGGTGAAAAGATTCTTGTAGAAGTTAATTCACGCACTCACTGCACCACACACGACTTTGACTTGATTTGACTTGCCCATCGGTGAGTTTGTTCGGATGACCCCGGATGACGAAACGGACCGCACGGATGCGCCTAGAACGTCGACTTTAGCTAGGAAGGACACCCGCATTGTTATGGTTTCGCGTGCGAGCGACTAGCACAGATACCGATGCACATTTTTTTTAACGGGGCACGGGTTCGAGCTCAGCTCAAGTGCAATTCGGGCTGGACTCGAGCTTAACACAAGCTAAACAATTTCCGATTTCAGATGTCAGATTTTAAATTTCAAATGAATCATTTAATCAGCCTTAATGAAATTTAATTAGGAGCCCTTATATATGCCAAATAAAACTCCCCTGCCTAAGGAAATCATTAATTTCCCTGCCAATGTTCCTGTAACGGCTCTTTCTCCGGCTCTTTCTCCAGCAGGCTATTTCTTTCTCGCTGACGAGAGCCTCGGTTGGCTGTTATTCACTCGAACGAAATCCTTCGCTCGCTCCCGCTCGTCTCATTCCTTGGCAGCGAACGAAATCCCCGCTCGCTCCTGCTCATCTCCCTCGCTCGACAGGACTTCCTTCCAGCGATCCTTTTGCACTGAAGACCCCCCACGGCATCGAACGAGACCTCCCGCTCAACCCCGTCTCCTCTCTTCCTCCACCGATCGAAGCGCCAGAGGGCCTCGCTCGACTCCCCCCACTGACCAAAACTTCTGCTCGCCTCCCTCATTCGACAGACTTCTCCTTGTTCCGAAGCCTGCTCTCTTCCTCTGCTCGACCGAAGAAGTCTCTCCCGCTCGCGATCGAAGCACCTCTCTCGTTCGCTCCCAGACTCTCTCCCCGCTCCGACAAATCCGGCTCCCCCGCTCGCCTCCGCCATCTCTTCCTCTGCGCTGAAGAACCCCGCTCGCCTCTCTCCCTCACGATAAATCCCGCACAGCTGCTTTGATTCTCCTTCGCCCTCCGCACCTATTCCTCTCCGGATCCAGGCCATAGCCGCTCGCCTCCCTCATCTCTCATGCCGTACAGCTCCTAACCGAACTCACAGAGGAAGGAAATCCTGTCCGTTAGCTGCAGCGGAGAAGGCAACAACAGTATCGCAGTACAAATTACATACATACATCAATCTTACTTCTACTTCTGCTCCTTTTGTTCCGTTCCTATCAGAAACCATTTATTGAGGTAAATCTGTTTGTTGGAAATAATATATTAAATTTTGTTGTGGTTTTGGGAGTAGGATTTTGAGCAGGATAACTTGTTCGAGCCTCCAGTTATTTGCTCCTTTCGACTACGATTTTTTTTTATTTGAGGATTTTGAGTTGAAATTTGATGAGCTTAATCATAATAGTGATTTCAAGATAAGATTTATGTTATTCCCTTCCAATCCTATTTGACGTCACAAGACTGGTTTCAAGGCGTGATATATTTGAATTATACACCACAGAAAATCTTGTGCATCTAAGGAGCGTACTTCTGAATGACATTAAAATTTTGCCTGTTATACGTTCATTGTTATTTGATTTTAACTGTTGATTATCATTTCTAGAGCACTTTAGAAGAATTCACAGTCTTCTGTAATTGCGTTATTCTAAAATCTATCTTTTTAGCCGCTGCTAATGGTATAAACATTACAAGGATTGCTTACTAACACTTCACAATTTAATGCAACATTCTTGCTTTGAGAACTATCCACTGTTTTATCATTCACGTCAATGTGAAAAGTTGAAAGTTCTTGTTCATAGATCTACATTTGGATGTGTTATAGCTTTTGCTCTTGTGTTGAAACCAAGCACTGTTATCATTGAAACAATCATATGATTTAAACCTTTATATTGAATCATTTTGAGCTATAGGTTGCTATTCAAAATTGCAAAAATGACTCTTTGGAGTCGTTGAAAACTATAGGTTGTTGTTTGGAATTGTAAAAATGAACTGTACTGAGTTGGAGAGTTTGTCACTATTTTGAAAGACTTAAAGGTACTTTTTGAGGAGTTACATAATTGTTGTTTGGGTTTGTAACAGGCCATAAAAGTGTTGTTTGATCTTTCAAATTGCTGTTTGGGTTTGTAGCAGACCATATAAGTGTTGTTTGACATTTCAAATTGTTGTTTGGGTTTGTAGCAGACCATAAAAGTGTTGTTTGATCTTTCAAATTGTTGTTTGGGTTCCTAGAAAGCTATACAAGTGATGTTTAGGGGTTATTTTGGGACTGGTTCAGACTGGTTTCGCTGCAGTTTTCAGAGCTTTAAATGTATTTTTTTTAAGGGAGACTTTGCCACTGTTTTGGGCTAGTTTTTCTAGCTAATTTTGTAACATTTAAAATTAATGTTTTGGGCTTATATGAGAGCTATTTGAGAATTTTAAAATTATTGATTGGAGCATATTAAATGTGGTGTTTGAGGCTTTTAAAAGTGTTGATTTGGAAACTTTAAGAGTTGCTATTTTGGGCCGCTCAAAACATTGTCTTGGAGTAGATTTAAACACTCCTCTTGAGGGCCGATTTAATTACAATATTGAAGAATTTAAACGTTTTTTTTAGGCTGATTCACTTGCTTTTTCCCCCGCTTTGACTTTACTAGTTTTAGAAGTGGTTCGGCCTCCTTTTGTTTTATTTATTTTTAAATGGTTAAGTCATAAAGATGGGGATTGATGATTTAATTAATTGGAAGATATAGAAAACCTTAAATCACCTTAAACATAAGTTAAAGTGTAGGTTTCCTAGAACTTTAGGTACACACCCTAGGTGAGAGTCCATCCATCTAATCCTCAATGTAGGTTTTCTAGAACTTTAGGTGCACACCCTAGGTGAGAGCCCATCCATCTAAGTCCTCAGTGTAGGCTTCCTAGAGCTTGAGTACATACCCTAGGTAAAAGTCCATCCATCTAATCCTCAGTGTAGGTTTCCTAGTCTTTAGGAGCTCATCTTAGGTGAGATCCCATCTACCTAATCTCTGCAGTGTAACCTGCTAAGGTTTTAGGAACATACCTTAGGTAAGAGTCTATTCACCTAATCCTCGGATGTACAGTGAAACTAACACTTGACCCTAATTCACAAACTGATTAAAACACTAGACACCAGGATGCACCGAGGCGTAGTTCATGCTTCCTTAATTAAATCAACAGTGGAATTCCCTCAATGACATAACCTACAATAAAACCCAATGCATCGGGATTTGAGTTTGAATATTACACTCAAATCCTCCTGACAATTGGGGAAATTTCTTAACGCCACATATGGATCAGACTAGAATAAGTCTAAGGGCTAGGTGGCGAGGGCGATGACGACATTGCTTATGTGTGCTTAAACGAAGGATACGAGGTTAGATTATTAGAATAGTATCTCCTACCTCAAGGATCTTCAATAAGGGAGAGGGAATGATCCATGATACTATTCGCCGACTCTTGATGGGATCGTTGCCCCCGACATTCTTAGGTTGTCAGTAGTTCTAGCACGATTAGTGACTAACCTGTGGACTATATGACTTTACAAAAAAATATTTACGAAAATAAAATAAAATCCCTTTTGCATGATTANCTGAAAAGACCTAGAAAAAGAGGGCCCAAGATCTTTCATAACAAACGTGAAGGGTCACTTTGCGCTGATTTTTCAAACCCCAAAGACGTAGGATTGATCAAATCCACCAAATGCTTCTCCAAAATGAAGTTTAAAATCTCCCAAACTTCGAAAGAGGATGACCTCGGGGAAACCACCACCGATACTTCCAAAACTTATGCTGAAATTAAAATTCCCCAACTTTCGAACTAATAAGTAGCCACATGCATCAAATAGGCATAAAATCTTCCCACATAGCCAAATAAATGCTCACGGCCGAGGCAGCAAGGGAAACAACCAAAACACGTTCAGGGGTAAGAGGAGCAACCTACCCAAATCTTTTATATCATAAGAAAAAGATGCCACTCAACCTTTCTATATTTCCTTATCTAGCTCCTAAACTTCTCTGTTTTGCGTTGATACTATCCAAATCCTTTCTAGGATGCTTGACATAGACAACTACTTTTGTTTCTCATATATATCATGAGGATTGAGGTGTTAGAAAT
>JXCR01146315.1:11139-47194 GCA_002079205.1 Phalaenopsis hybrid cultivar
ATATATATATATATATATATATATATATAATTTAATTATTTTGAGTCAAAACAAGCCGAACATGAACAAATAAACCTTTGTTAATGTTTAGCTTGCTTATATCAAGAAAAAAAATTATTTGTATTTGAATTATTTACTTAACGAACGAATCAAACACAAACTATTTAATGAGTCGAATATGATCTGTTTGCAAACAACCAACCATTTTGACAACCCTATATTTAATAACAAGTGTTGACAAAATTTTTTGTGATCGAGAAAGGAAGGTGGTGGAGGGAGAGTGAGGAGGGTAAAGGGATGGCTCACCATTATATTTAAGGGAGATAAACAAAAAAAAAGAAAAAAAAAAGAAAGATCATATGACCACTCATTGAAAATATTAGGAATAACTGATAACTATCATTTAACCAGAGCAAAAGAGATGATAATAACAAACAAATATAATAACAAAAGTGCAACATTTTCTTATTTATGAAATAAACTAAGGTATTCATGCTATAAGATGGGGTTTTACATGTGATTAGCAAACTTTAATTATTTAAGAAGTTTTATCTTGATAATGAAAAAGGAAAACTAAATTTTCTAGCCAGATCAGGAGATGGATCTTCTTGGCAAGATGAGCTTTATTTTGGTATTGAAGGGTGAGGAACAACTTATCAAGTGCTTAGATTGGTGTTTTATGGCTCTTAAATAAGTGGTAAGAGAGTTTGCAATTTTTTAAAGTTGTTGGCCACTACGAAAAATTATCCCAAGAAAAATGGATTGGCTTATATATCTTGAGGGTGATGATAAGTTAAATCCTTAGAGAAGTGAGTTATGGGTAGATGTAGAGAGAGAGGCGGAGTTGTCGGACAAATCCAAAAGGGTTACCTAAAAATTCATGGATGAGAGAGCTACTACTCCTTCAATTACAAACTTCATAATATCATTCCACATGATTAAAGACAAATTTTTTTTCTTTTTTTTAATTATACATGTGCACATTTTATTATACAACCTTTACTACATATTTTATTGAAATAAGTATAAAACATAAGGTTGATTGGCCATATTGCACAATGCTTAATTCGTATTTAAATCTCCTCGTGTTACACAAATAGGTCAAGGATAACGATGTTCTGCAATGGGTAACACGGGATTAACCTGATAGGAAATCAGTAATAAAAATATGATCAGTAGACTCCTTGGAAAGATAGACGTTCTCTCCAACCTTCAAAAATGGAAGCAGCAGCAGCATTTTGAGCTAAAGTTAGCTTCAAACGACTAAAAAGCTCGGTATCCTTCGCCTGAGATGCAGCATCTGCAGCTTCCTTGGCCATGCCAATCCGTGCATATGCCTAGAAAAAACACAGTTTGAAGGCATAGAATGTTGCTGGCTATATGTACAAAAATACTACTTGGATTAAAAAAGCCAAATAATTGAAAATAAAGCATGCGGGAAAATAGAGAGATTACCTCTGATTTTTCTCGAGGGTCAGTGAGTTTGGGGATATATTTTAATGCTTCATTCTTCTCATCTGCATCAATGCATGCTTCGACAAAAGGCTTATATCCTGAAAAATATATTCAAAAAGTGAAGAAAATAGGTCATTGATAATCAAATGGTTAGAATAGAATCTAATTGATGCAAAGATGGTTATAAAGATCCATTATAGGATCTACTAGTTAAGGAAATAAATAAAAATAAAATAAAGGGAAAAAGGAGAATAAATAAAAGAAAATCAAAGCAATTAACACAAAAAATCTGATTAATATTCTAATACTGCCCCTCAAGTTGAAGCATGGATGTTAGTCATGTTCAACTTATATTTGAAATCTTCAAACAGTGACCGAGGAAGGTTCCTTGTGAGAATATTTGCCAGCTATCCACTAGATGACACAAACGGATACAAGCTTCCTCGGACTCGAGTTTTTCCTTAATGAAGTGAAGGTCAATCTCAACATGCTTTGTGCGATCATCCTGAACCAGGTTGTGAGCAATGTTAATGACAATTTTTTTTATCTCAAATGCTTTTTATATTGGTGATAATCTCCTAAGAAATACATAATTTGTCATAGGATAGAGAGAGCATGTCTGATTGTGTGCCTTACAAGAGGAACTGACTTTTCATTTGGAGTAGTGCTGGGAATGTCATCCAGAGGGGATTCAAATTCTAGTAAGCTAAAGTAGGTGCATCAGAACAAGTGCGTCGAGTGTAGGCACGGACAGTGGGAGGATGGGCTGGTGGAACCAAAGGGATAGATTTCTCCTTAATGATAAGAGAAGTGGGTGCAATCAAAGGAACAACGGGTTACTCGATGGTAGGTGATGTGCGGGGAACATCCACATGAGTAGGGTAAGTAATAGTGTCCAAAAACTCTAGTTCTCCCTCACAAGAGGCCGAGTTAGGAAAGTATGAAACACTTTAAAAAATATAATAGAGCATTGTAACAATATAATAGAGCATTCAGTGGACTGAGATAAACTACAACTACTAGCTGGAGTTTCCTCATTTTCCGTGCTTTTCTATTGGAAGAAGTAGAACCCAACAACCCGCTTAGCAGTTCTAATCATCCTCCCCGAACGAAGTTTCTAAAAGACAAATAAAAAAAAAAAGGAGCAATGCAATCAATTTCATATATCATCTTACTGACAAATAGAAGGTGACACTTTAGCAAAGGTACATGTCAAACAGATTCCAGAGTTAACCTGTAGTTAAAACAATAGATGCTTTACCAACAATAAAATTTTGGGACTCGTCAACAATTTTAATAGTATCTTTCCCCGAGCAAGAATAATATGTCGAGAAGGCTTGAGAACGTCCAGTAATGTGGTATATGACTCCTGAATCAATGATCCATTGACTATATAAGACAAAAAGTGAGTGCCATACGATTGGTACCCTGACGAACAAGGGAGGTCGACAGGTAGGAAAAGAGTGGACTAGATCCAAGCAGTTTGATTATGTGCTCCATTTGACTTATAAGAAAATTGAATTATTCCAAATTGTTATGGGTAGAGGTCAGTTGTATTATATTGGATTCAGAAGTTGTAACGAGACCCTTGGTAACGGAAGATTTTGCCAACGATTTCCATGCAATTTTCTCATGGAGCTTCCAACATTTATCACAAATGTGGTTGGGTTTGTGACAGAAATCACAAGTAGGGTGACTAGCTCGAGGTTGAACATTATTAGAGACCAAGGTGGATAATTCGACAAACGAAGTGGAAGCACTGAGCATGACAAGTCTCCGGCCCTCTTCGCGACGAATCTCAAGTAGCCAAGACATAGGAAGATCCAGAAGATCCTAGAAAAAATGGATAAGGCCTCGGGGAGAATCTAGGTTGACAGCTGGAAGAGGTTCTCGGCAAACAGAGCGGTAAACAGCCCTCAGAGTATGTCAGCACCAGGAGGAAGCACAGAGAACAGCGCATAACATTAGCAGGAGTAGGGCAGAAACGTTCACAGAACAGTGCGGAACATTCACAAACAACGCAAAACGTTCGCAGGCAGCGCAGAACGTTCACAGAACACTTGTATCTGGAGGTCAAACCATGGTAGGAATGTCTATCGTTGAGGCCAACACAGAGAACAACGCCAGGAAGAAGAATCGGAGAACTGCAGGGAAAACGGCGGCAAAACTCCTGCAGGGAGAGACCTGCAGGTGGTCCGCGATGGCTAGGCCAAAGTCTTTAGGGGAACCATAGCTCTAATACCATGTTAGAATAGAACCCAAGATAAATTTTATTGATGCAAAGAGATGTATAAAAATTCATTATAGGATCTTCTAGTAAGAAACAAATAAAATAAAATAAAAGGAAAAAAGGAAAATAAATAAAAGCAATTAATAGAGAAATGTGCATTAATATTCTAATACAAACTTTCACACAATAAAACGTAGACAAGTCTGCACGTCTATAAGAGCAAGCTCACACACTCCACATAGGTGTAAGAGGAAAGCATCTTAACGAATCAGATTCACACAATACACTTCCGGTAAAAGCACAGATATTGTACAACTAAAAGCATGCATTTCACGATGTTGGTGCATTCAAGCAACCTAACGATTGATTGCGAAATGATTTCATGAAGCAATATAAAATAGAGAGATAAATACAGTACCACCCGGCAGCCTTTTCTCTTTAGAAAATTTTTCAAGGGAGTCCCAGTCTCTCACTGTAGCCAGTGCAAATGATTTGAGCCAATACCACCTCTTATCAGAAACCTGCAAGAAAGATATCTACTTGAATTTGATAATAAATAAAATGTCGTCTAGAGGTTTCAGATTTCTAACAACGGGATACCATAGTCACCTTGAATTCGGTTCTAACTCTCAAAGCAGCTCTATGGTTACCCAACACAATGCACGTGCGAATTGTATCACTGATGCTTGAACCAACAAATATAGCCTGTTTCGTTGACACTTCAAGCTCGTGTTGTAACCTGTAAGCAAGATGTAATAAAGAAGTTTAAATAGCTAAAGGTTGCCAGACTGTACAAAAAGTTTTAAAAAGGGATTGCAAATAAATTTTGGCCGTACAGAAATATGCATAAACAGTTTAAATAGATAAATGTACTACATAATAAGTTAGTTTGAGACAATTAGTGTCCCTCGAAAACAATCCATGAGAAATAATACCAGATAGGGATTCTCAAACCGTTTTTTAACTGAAAGGCACTGCATCAAANGCTACATAATAAGTTAGTTTGAGACAATTAGTGTCCCTCGTAAACAATCCATGAGAAATAATACCAGATAGGGATTCTCAAACCGTTTTTTAACTGAAAGGCACTGCATCAAACATGTTAAATACAGTAAAATAAGACATTTGTACCATATATCAAACAATATGAATTTTATTAGATTATAATGGTTATCCATTTGTCGTTATTACTTATTATTTGATTTATTTCCTGATTATACTTTTCCTCTGTTACTTTATTCTTTTTATTCTATTTTTATTGCTTTCCATTATTATGTCTATTGTAATTAGGTTTAAATACCCCCGCTCCTATCAATAAAATTGAACTAATCTATTCCAAATTTCAACATGATATCAGAGCCTAACCCTAGATCCATNGTTATTATTTGATTTATTTCCTGATTATACTTTTCCTCTGTTACTTTATTCTTTTTATTCTGTTTTTATTGCTTTCCATTATTATGTCTATTGTAATTAGGTTTAAATACCCCTGCTCCTATCAATAAAATTGAACTAATCTATTCCAAATTTCAACATGATATCAGAGCCTAACCCTAGATCCATCAACCACCGCCCCCTCTGCCGGTTCCAGCAGCAGGCACCTCATAGCCGCTCCAGTCCGCTTATTTCCTCAGATCCGCTTCTACAACGCTTATACAAAAAACTGCAATCGTAGTTCCATCAGCTGCAGCTTCTACGGTGCTTCTCCGCTGATTCCCGCAATATCCCATTATTTCGCTATTCTATACGACGCTTCTCCAGCAAGATCCCAATGTTTTGCAAAGTCCCGCTGTCCCACTCTTCTATGACACTTCGCAAGATCTCGCTGTTCTACGACACTTATCGGCAGGCTCCAATTCTCAAGTAGTTGCAGTTCTCTGATACAACATCCGTTGTTCCCTCCTTTAGTANAACGCTTCTCCAGCAAGATCCCAATGTTTTGCAAAGTCTCGCTGTCCCACTCTTCTATGACACTTCGCAAGATCTCGCTGTTCTACGACACTTATCGGCAGGCTCCAATTCTCAAGTAGTCGCAGTTCTCTGATACAACATCCGTTGTTCCCTCCTTTAGTAGTTTCCTGCAGTCCTCTGTCGTAACCCTATGAGAGTTCATTGATGGCTCAAAACTTCAACATCTCCTTTGGCAGAGTCAAAATTATGGAGGATTACTCCCAACTCTAAACCACCTTCAGAAGGTGTCCTGGATTCCATCGGAGGACCTACTCTAANTCCTATGAGAGTTCATTGATGGCTCAAAACCTCAACATCTCCTTTGGCAGAGTCAAAACTATGGAGGATTACTCCCAACTCTAAACCACCTTCAGAAGGTGTCCTGGATTCCATCGGAGGACCTACTCTAATTTCCACTCCCTTGCAGACCGGAGGATCAAAAACCAACAAGAGTTTCTTAATCACAACCTATAAACTGAATGACAATAACTTTCTCCAATGGTCCTAAGCAGTGGCTTTGTTCATCAAAGAACATGAGAAGTTGGGTTACCTCGTAGGTGTGGTTCATGAGCCTCCAAATACTAATCCGGGCCTCCAAAGATTGATCCGGCTTATGAAGCTTGGGAAGAGGAGAACTTCATAGTCATGTGATGGCTAATCAACTCCATGGAGACCTCAATTAGCACACGTTCCTCACTATTGTTAGTGCCCTCTGGACGGTTGTTCGTAATACCTACTATTATGTAGAAAATTCCGGCCAACTCTACGAGGTATCTAAGAAAACCCAGGAGGCAAAACAGGAGTCAAGGACTGTGACCCAATATTATAATAACCTTGTTGCAATATGGATGAAATGCGACTTTTACTACGACTACATTTGGGATTCTCCGGTCGACTTATCCTTCTTCTAAAAGATTGTAGAAAAGGATCATGTGTTTCAATTCCTTGCTGGCCTTAACAAAAACCTTGGAGAAGTCTAGGGTCGTATTCTTGGTCGGGATCCTTTTCCTTTCGTTCGCGTTGTTTTTATCAAGATTCATCGGGAAGAAAGCAGAAGACTTGTCATGGGCGGCACTTCTACGCCTTTAGCTGGAGCGGCAACGATTAAGGAGAGTGGAGGAGAAGGATTAGGGTAGGTGAAAAGAGGAGATACATCACTACCACGAAGTAGGATACAACTAAACACCTCTCTTAATTTCTCTTAATAATGGGTAATAGGACTCAATTTAGGCAAGTTTTAAAATAACAAAAAGCAATCAGAAATTTAGTTTAGCAAAGGGATTAATATAATGGAAATTCAAATATAGGAAAGAAGAATAAAATATTCAAAATTTTTTATTTGGAAATTCAGTTTAGGAAAGAGGTTATAATAGAAGTTCAGATTTAGGAAAGAGGATTAAAAATATTCAGAACTTCTGATTTGAAAAAACTTATATTAGGAAAGAGGGGAAAGGGAGAGAATGGAAAGGGAGGAGCAGTAGCCCCCCTCCCTTTGAGAACCGGTTGGTCCTCCATTACAGCCGCATGAGTCTTCTTGGGTTGAGGAAGCTTCAACCTCATTGGTCGAAGCTTTCGGTTCTTCGTCAGTAATCTAAGCAGCATCGGGATCCCACCGGCGACTACATCATACTCCAAGACACCTAAGTGCCTTCCCCAACTTATGAGAAAATTTCATATCGATATGTTCTCCAAAGGCTGTGGACCACGCCTATATTACTGAATCTTCCCAAAGTAACCCACGATCAATTAAATCGGGCTTTCAGTGAGAGAATTTGACCCTGCCTAAAAGGCGGTGGCGTTGATCGTATGGTGTCAACTTGACATACCCTCGGTCGTATCTCTCCTGTATATTGAGCAGACATCTCAGTCCTCTCGTCCCATGTCACCACTAAAGTTAGTCCCACTGATGTCACTCTGTTGGTAAGGGCTTATGTGATCTTAGGCTCCGCCAAGAGTAGGATGATCTGCTTCCCATCCTTGGTGAAGAAATGGGTTCCTAAATCCATTGTACTTAATCCTTCGATCAAACTGTCATGGTCTTCCCAACAAGATGTGGCAGACATCCATTGGGACACATCACACCATACCGGGTCTTGTAGCTGGTCTCTGATCGAAAACTCTACTAGGCATCTCCGATTGATGCTGACTCGATTCTCTTTTTTCAACCACGTCAATGAATATGGTTGGGAATGTCTTTGAGTCATTAGTCCCAATTTCTCTACCATTTGAATTGATGCCATGTTATTGTTGCTACCCCCATTGATGATAAGACTGCATGCCTTTCCGTTCACTGTGCAGCGGGTGTAGAAATATTGTGGTGAAGCCACTACGGATCCCTCATGTCACTGACCGACAAAATCCATCGAATCACAAGTGTTTATCCCTCATCGGGTAGAAGCTAATAAACCCCAGCTTGTTCCTCAGCTTTCTGCTCCTCATTAACCTCTTCCACGATGCCCTGCTCAATAAAACATACAACACTCCTCGTCGTGCATCTGGAGGCTATGTGCCCAAACCCGTGGAATCTGATGCACTTTCTGGCGGGTACTATAGTCAGCATCTTCTCATTAAGGGTGGCTTTATCTGTATCTGAACCAATTTTCTCAACTCTCTGCGACGTGCTCCCGCTGATGTCTCAAACTGTGTGTGGTTGCTTGATTATCGATGGATGTCTGTTCTGCTTCTGCTGCCTTTCCACTTTCAATGCTAGTGTTTGAACATCCCCCAGCGTCCAATACGGCTGTAGCTGCACCACATTGTTAATACTAGGCTTTAAGACCTTAAGATATCTAGTTATTGTATTTTTCTCTGGCTATATCATATCACACTTCAACTGTAAGTGGTCGAACTGAGCTGTGAACTCTTCCACTGAAAGGTTTCTCTTTTACAGATTGCGGAGTTTCAGAAACGTCCTGGCAATAATGAGGGGGAAGATATTTCTTCTGCATGATTTTCATCATCTTCTCCCAACTCGTAAACTTATCGTTGTCTTCTCGTCTCCTCAGTCGTTGTATGTTCTCCCACCATAGGGAAGCACTTTTCTTCAACGTGATAGCAGCTAATTCGAGCCGCCTCTCTTTGGCACCGCTTTGTATTCGAAGATCCGCTGGACCGCCTGTAGCCACTCAATGAATTCATTCGAATGCATGCCTCCTTAGAACTCTGGAAGATCTACCTTGATGTTGAAGTCTCTGTGTCCTACAAATGATATCTCCTCTCTGTGAGTCTCCCTTTGAGAAGGATTCAGATACCCTCACTAGGTCTTCTCTGATATTGTATTCCAAAATGTCGTGGTCTGTCTTCTTCACCACTGAAGGTCTCCTCATGGAAGGGATTCAAATCATCATTTCTTTCTCCCCTTCGACTCTATAGATCCCGGTCAAAGGTAACAACCTCCTATGTTAACTTTTCAAGTTTTGCAAGTTTCTATTAAAGATGGCGGAGCTCTCGCAATATCTCTTCCTTGGTAGACTCAGGCATATTTCTACTTGGCGGCATGGTTGATGGTTTGGGATCCATAGAAGGAAAGAATAGAATGAACAAAGAAAGATGAGAAAAAAATAAATAAAAGACAAAAAAATATTGTGATGGATTGGGTCAAGGTGGATGCTAGAAACCCTAGGATGGGACTAGGGTTGGGCTATTTATGATACAAATGATACCGGAGTTTACTCAAAGCAGGACTCTAAAATACAAATATTATTGCTGACTCTAAACGAGTTTACAATGGAGAGTCAAAGTAAAGAGAGCAACCACCAAAAGCAATGATGCGGGATAAAAGCAAACATACAACACAACAAGGATGACACAAACAAACTTGATGAGCAGGAAATTCGGAGCGTAGGAGTAGGTGATAGTGGTTGCAGTGAAGGTCGGGCGGCGATAGAAGAGGTAACTTGTTGCGGTTTGAAGAGGAATAAAGGGCAAGCAGCAAGGCAGCAGAAGGGGTGCCATCGAACCAAAGTTGGACGAGAGAAAAGTTGTCATCAGGGCTGGAATCCAGAGTGCAGAGACTAGAGGCCTGCAGGAGACAGGGTGGAAGCGAGACGACCAACGAGGCAGGGAGCAAAAGAAGGTTGCGGTCTTGCTGGGAGAAGGTTGGCAGCAGGTTGAAGGGAGGAAGTAGCTGGGCTGCAGCTAGTTCGGTGCAGAGAGGAGGCTGGATAGTGGTTTGCAAGGGTGTAAGGGGAAGCCTGGGAGCTGTTGGGGCTGGTGGATTCAGGGAGCATCAGCGGAAGAGGAAGGTCGGCCCAGAGAGGCTGCTGGAAGAGGTTGGAGGCAGAATAGTAGCCAGCAATTGCTGGAGAAGAGCGCAGGAGCGACAATGATTAAGGAAAGTTGAGGAGAGNGTCAGGGAGCATCAGCGGAAGAGGAAGGTCGGCCCAGAGAGGCTGCTGGAAGAGGTTGTAGGCAGAATAGTAGCCAGCAATTGCTGGAGAAGAGCGCAGGAGCGACAATGATTAAGGAAAGTGGAGGAGAGCCTGCAAAAGGGAAAAAGATTCCACACAAGAAATCTGAAAACAAACTCAGCAAAAAGACCCCCTATCTCCAAGCATAAGTCCCTCTATGTATATTGGGGAGTAGGACTCAAATTAGGCAAGTTTTAAACTAAGAAAAAGTAATAATAATTTCAGTTTAGGAAAGGGATTAATATAATGAAAATTCATATTTAGTAAAGAGGAATAAAATATTCAGAAATTCTGTTTGGAAATTATGCTCAGAAATAGAATTAAAATGAAAATTATGATTTAGAAAAGAGGAATAGAAATATTTAGAAATTCTGATTTAGAAATACTTATATTAGGAATGTACTAAGAAGAAAAGAGGGGAAGGGGAGAAAAGAAAAAGGAAGGAGATGCAACCCCCCTCCCTTTGAGTACCGGTGGGTCCTCCATAGCCCCCACGTCAGTGNGCTAAGAAGAAAAGAGGGGAAGGGGAGAGAAGAAAAAGGAAGGAGATGCAACCCTCCTACCTTTGAGTACCGGTGGGTCCTCCATAGCCCCCACGTCAGTGGTGGTAATAGGTATCATCTTTTGTTTCATAGGTAGACCTCTGGGCTCAATGTTAATTCTATGTCAGGAGATATTGACATCGACTTTTACATTTCTTCAGCTAACTATGCGAACAAATTCTAATACTCTCCCAAGACTACAGTAAATTTATCCCATCACACTGCATAAAAAAATATTAAGTCGAAACAGTTTATTCGACTCTCCCTTAGCAATGAAAATTTATTATAGCCTCATTTGTTTCAAGGCCCTTCCTCTCTGTGACAAATTAGAATATGTCCTACACATTGCATGTTGGTTGTAGGTAACATATGCGAGGTTGTTCCATGTCTCCCAAAAAACTTATTACATCTTCAAAGTCTGGGAGCTTAACTGTGTCATGAAAGATAATAACTGAAAGTGTTGAGAACCAGACAACCAAAGTGCGTTATAAGTCATCATGAAGTCGGCAATGACGAAATTGAACATTATTACGAATTGTTTGCTCTTTTCTCCCCAAGTGGTTGGTTACGAAATTTAAGTGCTTAACATCATTATTAGTTCTGGATTTTAAGATGAGAAGTTGGAAGATAAAAAAATATAATTAAATATTATCATAAAATTAGATGGGACACCTAAACAACAACAAATAATTTTTTTTTTCTAAATTTCACAATTTTAAGATTCGTGAGGTCTGTGAAGAAGTTACTTCTACGTGAGATAAAGTAGCAAGCAATAATAAAAAAGTGACAAGATGTACATGAAAAATCAAAAGAAAAAAATTTTATAAATAAAAATAGTTGTTTATGGAATAATAATTTGCAAGAAAAGATAAAATATAAGAAGTTTTGTTATAAAAATTGGTTCAAATGTAAATGCTTAGAGAACTAGAAAAAATATAAGGAGATTCGAATGGAGTCTAGGAGAATAGTTTGTGATGCTAATAATTATGCTTTTAGTGATCTTTATTATATATTTTATACTAAAGAGGGTGAAAGATATACATATAAGCTACTCAAATAAAGAGAAAAGAAAAGAGAAAATTTAATTCAAGTAAAGTGTATTAAAAATAAGAATCAAAAAGTGTTTTTCTTGGAGGATTTCAACATAGTAAGAGATATTTTGATTAACTTTTCAATGAAGTTTTAAAAATATGATCGACCTTAGTGATCTTAATATTGTTGATAATAATAAAACTTTTTATTTTTACCGCCACATTAGAAAAAATGAAGTTAAGATTTTAAAGAAAATCGAAGGTAGAAAATCAGTAGAGCTTGATAATATCTCAATAGAAATGTGGAAAATTTTAAGCGATTTGAGAATTTATTGGCTTACTAAATTTTTTAATATTATTTTAAAGAGTAAAAAGATGCCTTAGTAGAGGAAGAGTATTTTGTATCCCATTTTTAAAAATAAAGGGATGCACATGTATACAAATTATAGAGAAGTTACTGTGTCATAATTAAAGTTATGGGATAGAGTAATTGCACATGTTAAGACGTGATAAAAAAATTTCTCATAACCGGTTTGGATTTATGTAAGGCAAGTCTACTATGGAAGTTATACAGTTTTTGAGAGGTTAGACGAAGAAGTATGGAGAAAGTAAGGAGGATCTACATATGATTTTTAATTATTTAGAAAATACTTACGAAAAGGTTCCAAGAGAAGTTCTTTAGAAAGTTATAGAAAAAAAGGTATTGACATCACTTATCTTCAAGTAATTAAATGTATGTATACTAGAGTTGTTATTTTCTTTCGAACAGAAGAAGGATTGACCAAGTATTTTCCTACTTCACTTGGATTAAATCAAGGATCAATTTTAAGCCCATATTTTTTTGCTTAGTAATGGACACACTCACTAGACATTTACAAAGATAATATACCTTGGGGTATGCTTTTCACTAACCATATTCTTCTTGTGGATAAGACTAGAAAAGAAGTTCAGAATAAATTTGAACTAATGGATGTCTACATTAGAGTCTAAAGACCATCATTTGAGTAGATCAAAAACTGAATACATGGAATATATTTTTAGTAGTAGTAGATCTAATGACAGAGTTGTAATAATGGGCAATCAAATCATTAAAAGGAGTGAATGTTTTAGATATATCAGGTCTATTGACAAAAGTGATGGTGATATAGTGGGAGGTGTTATTAGTAGAATTCAAGTTGGATTAATGAAGTTGAGGAATGCATCGGGCCTATTCTGTGATAGAAAAGTACCACTTAGACTTGAACGAAAATTTTAGAAGATGGTGGTGAGACCAAGTATGCTTTATGGTGTTGAATGTTGGCCTATAAAAGAGAAGCATAAAAGTAATTTAAATGTTAAGACGAGAATGCTTGAGTGGATGAGTGGCTTGACACTTAGAGACAAAATGCGAAACGAATGTATCCGTGAAAGGGTTGGTGTAGCTCCGGTTGTAGGCAAGATTACAGAGTCGTATTAGAGGATTTGTTCACATTAAGCGTCGACCATATGATAATCCGATTTGGAGAGTAGATGTTCTAGATTCCACTTATGTTAAGATAGAGGTAGACCTAAAAAGACTTGGGCTTGTAGTATAAAGAATGATCTAAATTTAGTAGAATTAAATGAAAATATGACACTCAGTAGGACACAATAGTTAAAAATGATTTATGTAGCCAACCCTACTTAGTGGGATAAAAACTTGTTGTCGTTGTGGTTGGTTGTGTTATAACTCCCATAACTTCATTTCTTTCTCCTAAGAACCAAACAATGGCAAAGATATGGAACATATTCGAAGATCCCAAGCTTAATTGTTATAGACATTTTGAAAAAAGATGTTGATGTAGTTCCCCGTATTTATGAGAATGTTGTCGATTAGATAATTCACGATCAACATAGTGGCAATTATCATATCATTATATGGAGTTTCACTGGTAGGTAGGTCCTTGATAGTGAAGGCAATGGGTGGTTGACTAGCTGACTACTGTCAGGATGAGCTCGTCAAGATAACATATCTTGAGTGGAGTCTTGAGGCTTAATTGGCAAGATACTTCCTGTCCATTCCCACCAAGAAAGGCAAAAACTACACCAGTTATGTGGATTTCCATGGCCACTATCAATTCAATGGGGGTTTTAGTTTTCCTTTTTTCTCTTCATGCTTTGTGGGAGTTGAACGACATCATTTGGATTGTATGTAACAACCCCATCCACCAAGGCAGAGGGTGAGATCCTCGTCCTTCCAGTTGTGAGTACTCTTCTCTAGCATCTCGTTGATTCTAGGAATGGGTGAGTGATTGTTTCATTGGGGCCACTTTAAGCAGTTGTTCTAGTGTCTTAATTGTTAATGTCATCATTTACTCTTTTAGCTTGTTGATTTGTACTGTCTCAAATTCTCTAGGGTAAATCATGCTAATAGTAATTTCTCTATTACTCAATTCTGCTCTTTGTGTGACTCATTTTCTTATATGTGGTACGATCCACACTCACCGTTTCTTCCAACATGTCGAACCATATTTTGTCTGTGAATCCACACTGCTAAAGAAAGGTGTAAAATAAGGAGGAATTTGAGATAAGGAATTGCATGAGACAATGGAGAAAGATTGATCANCGCTAAAGAAAGGTGTAAAATAAGGAGGAATTTGAGATAAAAAATTGCATGAGACAATGGAGAAAGATTGATCATAATAGTATCTAAGGCATGATTTCTTATATTGCAATATCTCTCATTTTCATAAAGGTTTGTTTATGCATTACAAATCAAATACGCATTACACTTGGGTCTCTAGAGATTCTTGAATTATCTCTTTATCTTCTTCTAACAAGGGAATTGTATTTTATATCATCCTTATCTCTCTGTATATATAATTATTTTTTATAAAATATATTTCCTAAAGTGTAGCTTGTTGATGGCACATCTATCGACCAACTCAGCCACGAAGCGAGTTGAACTCCTGAGGCGAATTGATCTCATAGAGTCCTGTCAACTCAACCTTGAGGCAAATTGGGGTTTTCTGGCAAGTCGTTAGCCTGCCTAAATCTAATTTAAAATTTGTGCATGATCATTGTAGGAGAGTTGCTTGTCGTAGCTCCATGGTTTGGTTGATCCTCAATTAAATTATTCTAGTCAAACTATCTAGGCTGCTCGGTGAGGTAACCCCNCCGTGTCATGAAAGATAATAACTGAAAGTGTTGAGAACCAGACAACCAAAGTGTGTTAGAAGTTATCATGAAGTCGACAATGATGAAATTGACCATTATTATGAATTGTTTGCTCTTTTCTCCCAAAGTGGTTGGTTACAAAATTCAAGTGCTTAACATCATTATTAGTCCTGGATTTTAAGATGAGGAGTTGGAAGATAAAAAATTATAATTAAATATTGTCATAAAATTAGATGGGACACCTAAACAACAACAAATAATTTTTTTTTTCTAAGTAAATTTCATGATTTTAAGATTTGTGAGGCCCACGAAGAAGTTACTTCTATGTGAGATAAAGTAACAAACAATATTAAAAAAGTGACAGGATATACATGAAAAATCAAAAGAAAAAAAATTTATAAATAAAAATAGCTGTTTATGGAATAATAATTTGCAAGAAAAGATAAAATATAAGAAGTTTTGTTATAAAAATTGGTTCAAATGTAAATGGTTAGAGAACTGGAAAAAATATAAGGTGATTCGTATGAAGTCTAGGAGAACAGTTTGTGATGCTAATAATTATGTTTTTAGTGATCTTTATTATATATTTAATACTAAAGAGGGTGTAAAATATACATAGAAACTACTAAAATAAAGAGAAAAGAAAAGAGAATTTAATTCAAGTAAAGTGTATTAAAAATAAAAATCAAAAAGTGTTTTTCTTAGAGGATATTCAACATAGTAAGAGATATTTTGATTAACTTTTCAATGAAGTTTTGAAAATATGATCGACTTTAGTGATCTTAATATTATTAATAATGATAAAACTTTTTATTTTTAACGTCACATTAGAAAAAATGAAGTTAAGGCTTTAAAGAAAACCGAAGGTAGAAAATTAGTAGAGCTTGACAATATCTCAATAGAAATGTGGAAAATTTTAAGAGATTTGAGAATTTATTGGCTTACTAATTTTTTTAATATTATTTTAAAGAGTAAGAAGATGCCTTAGTAGAGGAAGAGTATTTTGTTTCCCATTTGTAAAAATAAAGGGATGCACATGTATACAAATTATAGAGGAGTTAAGTTACTGTGTCATAATTAAAATTATGGAAGAGAGTAATTGCACATGTTAAGACGTGATAAAAAAATTTCTCATAACCGGTTTGGATTTATGTAAGGCAAGTCTACTATGGAAGCTATACATTTATTGAGAGGTTAGATGAAGAAGTATGGAGAAAGTAAGAATGATCTACATATGATTTTTAATTATTTAGAAAATACTTACGAAAAGGTTCCAAGAGAAGTTCTTTAGAAAGTTATAGAAAAAAAAAGGTATTGACATCACTTATCTTCAAGTTATTAAATATATGTATACTAGAGTTGTTATTTTCTTTCGAATAGAAGGATTAACCAAGTATTTTCCTACTTCACTTGGATTAAATCAGGGATCAATTTTAAGCCCATATTTTTTTGCTTTAGTAATGGACACACTCACTAGACATTTACAAAGATAATATACCTTGGGGTATGCTTTTCACTGACCATATCCTTCTTGTGGATAAGACTAGAAAAGAAGTTCATAATAAATTTGAACTAATGGAGGTCTACATTAGAGTCTAAAGACCATCATTTGAGTAAATCAAAAACTGAGTACATGGAATGTATTTTTAGTAGTAGTAGATCTAATGACAGAGTTGTAATAATGGGTGATCAAATCATTAAAAGGAGTGAATGTTTTAGATATATCAGGTCTATTGACAAAAGTGATGGTGATATAGTGGGAGGTGTTATTAGTAGAATTCAAGTTGGATTATTGAAGTTGAGGAATGCATTGGGCCTATTGTGTGATAGAAAAGTACCACTTATACATGAAAAAAAATTTAGAAGATGGTGGTGAGACCAAGTATGCTTTATGGTGCTGAATGTTGGACTGTTAAAGAGAAGCATAAAAGTAAGTTAAATGTTGAGACGAGAATGCTTGAGTGGATGAGTGACTTGATACTTAGAGACAAAATGTGAAACGAATGTATCTGTGAAAGGGTTGGTGTAGCTCCGGTTGTAGGCAAGATTAGAGAGTCGTCTTAGAGGATTTGTTCACAATAAGCATCGACCATCTGATAATCCGATTTGGAGAGTAGATGTTCTAGATTCCACTTATGTTAAGATAGAGGTAGACCTAAAAAGACTTGGGCTTGTAGTATAAAGAATGATCTAAATTTAGTAGAATTAAATGAAAATATGACACTCAGTAGGACACAATGGTAAAAAATGATTTATGTAGCCGACCTTACTTAGTAGGATAAAAACTTGTTGTTGTTGGTTGTGTTATAACTCGCATAACTTCATTTCTTTCTCCTAAGAACCAAACAATGGTAAAGATATGGAACATATTCGAAGATACCAAGCTTAATTGTTATAGAAATTTTGAAAAAGGATGTTTATGTAGTTCCCCGTATTTATGAGAATGTTGTCGATTAGATAATTCACAATCAACATAGCGGCAATTATCATATCATTATATGGACTTTCAATGGTAGGTAGGTCCTCGATAGTGAAGGCAATGGGTGGTTGACTAGCTGACTGCTGTCAATATGAGCTCGTCAAGATAACATATCTTGAGTGGAGTCTTGAAGGCTTAATTGGCGAGATACTTCTTGTCCATTCCCACCAAAAAAAGGCAAAAACTACAGCTGTTATGTGGATTTCCATGGCCACTATCAATTCAATGGGGGTTTTAGTTTGCCATTTTTCTCTTCATGCTTTGTGGGAGTTGAACGACATCATTTGGATCGTATGTAACAACCCCATCCACCAAGGCAAAGGGTGAGATCCTCATCCTTCCAGTTGTGAGTACTCTTCTCTAGCATGTCGTTGATTCTAAGAATGGGTGAGTGATTGTTTCATTGGGGCCACTTTAAGCAGTTGTTCTAGTGTCTTCATTGTTAATGTCATCATTTACTCTTTTAGCTTGTTGATTTGTATTGTCTCAAATTCTCTAGGGTAAATCATGTTAATAGTAATTTCTCTATTACTTGATTCTGCTCTTTGTGTGACTCATTTTCTTATATGTGGTACAATCCACACTCACCGTTTCTTCCAAGATGTCGAAACATATTTTGTTTGTGAATCCACACCACTAAAGAAAGGTGTAAAATAAGGAGGAATTTGAGATAAGGAATTGCATGAGACAATGGAGAAAGATTGACCATAATAGTATCTAAGGCATGATTGCTCTCATTTTCATAAAGGTTTGTTTATGCATTACAAATCAAATACGCATTACACTTGGGTCTCGAGAGATTCTTGAATTATCTCTTTATCTTCTTCTGACAAGGGAATTGTATTTTTTATCATCCTTATCTCTCTATATATGTAATTATTTCTTATAAAATATATTTCCTAAAGTGTAGCTTGTTGATGGCACATCTATCAACCAATTCAGCCACGATGCGAGTTGAACTCCTGAGGCGAATTGATCTCATAGAGTCCTGTCAACTCAACCTAGAGGCAAATTGGGGTTTTTTGGCAAGTCGTTAGCCTGCCTAAATCTAATTTAACATTTGTGCATGATCATTGTAGGAGAGTTGTTTGTCGTAACTCCATGGTTTGGTTGATCCTCAATTAAATTATTCTAGTCAAACTATCTAGGCTGCTCTGTGAGGTAACCCCCTTACTATCTTTTCAACTCGTTGAACCATCTCTGTCGATGCTTGACCCATTATAAACCAGTTCCATGTACTTTTAGCTATAGAACCGTGTGAATTTGTTGTTGAATGGCAACATAAAATTAGCAATGAAAGTGATTCAATAAAAATAACACAATTATATTACAATCATAATCAATGTCCGGATACTTTCCAATGGCTCGACTCCTCTTAATTATCAATCATAAGACGCATATTGGACACATTTTTATATGAGTTAGGTTATTTTAATATTATCTCATTGGAAAAACATCTATCCCATGTTTATAAGATATCNAATTCAAAATTATGTTCTTTAGTCTCAGAAAAAAGCTTCTGTGCCTGCTCAATCAGCCGAATTTGTGGACCTTGGAGTGGAGATCCTTTGCTAGCCATAGGATTCTTTTCAAAATCCCATGATTCTTTCAACAAAAGAAAAGCAACATCCTGCATAGAAAGAGCNTCACAACCACTAAATGTGAAACACAACATCTAATGTCAAACCTTAATGGAAAGTCTTGAAGGGAATAATTAATCATAAGGACTTATGTCTATGAGAAATTTGAATTCAAAACATAAAATTGAGCAAAAACTTTGGGTAATTTTTCAATTACAATCTAATCTAACTTCTGATAATTTAACCAGGAATCACAACAAAAAAAAAAAAATCCTCTTAGGAGAGCTAGATGCAAAATTTTCAAGTCTGTAATGTTTTTGAACTACAAGCGACCAAATGAACCCTTAAAAAACTCAGCCATGGTATGTTTATATATTTTTCTGCCCTAATCATTTTATATCATAGGCTTAATGATATATCCTCAATATGATAGATCCTTCAAATAANAAGAAACAAACCTCTTACAAAACTCAGCAATGGTATATTTATAAATTTTTCTGCCCTAATCATTTTATATCATAGGCTTAATGATATATCCTCAATATGATAGATCCTTCAAATAAACCAATTTTCTCAATTATTAATGAATAATCAAAATGTATTCTACTAGAAGGCTAACATAAGAAAAAGGTTTTAGAGTAGTATTAAAAAAAACTAATTGCGATTTTGATAACGATCAGTATTTTTTAATATATATTTTAGTCATCACATATAAGGTGAAGTATATTTAGTACTTCATATGCCAAGATAATAAATACTGGCAAAAAAGGTTAATCTATTTCAGTTTACCTCAATAATTTTGCATGCTCTTCAGAAGCTTTTGATTCAAAATTATATTCTTTAGTCTCAGAAAAAAGCCATAGGATTCTTTTCAAAATCCCATGATTCTTTCAACAAAAGAAAAGCAACATCCTGCATGGAAAGAGCGTTGAATTAATTTTACAAAAAAGGTGCACTCAAAATATAGAGCACAATACATCGAACCCTTATAACTAATAAGAAATACAAATATGCCTCTTAACAAACATTATCTAAGCTCTCAGTAAATTCTAATTTTCATTTCTCGTGCAAATATTGCATGGAAGTTTAAAACTTATTATTTTATTAAGTTAATTATAGTAGTGAATGATGCAACGTAGATTTAAACAAGGATTAATCAACAAGGTGCATTATTTAATCATACAATTGCTTACAAGACATCAATACAAAAATCTGAACTGCAACAATAATTCAAAATAATATTGAAGAATAATGCAACATTAATCCTGTTGGTTGATCCAACCTTAGATAGTTAATGGAGTCACGGTATAATTTTAATAAACTAGGGCAATTAAATTCTAGGTCACATCACATGTTAGAAGGAAGTCCAAACTTTTTAATATCTTCTTATCCGAGCATTTTGTTCATTTAGAAATGCAGAAAATAAGTTGCCCTTTTCAGGAGAAAAAAAGATAACATGAATAACTACTGAAATAATCATGATAACATTAATCTCATTCTAGGTCTTTTGTTAAAAAATGTATAGGCAGACCTAAACAGAACATGGCAAGTTGTATAAAAAATATCTTAATTATTAGAATCAAATGAAGATACGATGGCAATCAATAAGACAACATAGAAAAATGATTCATGTAGCCAACCCCACTTAGTTGGAAAATGTTGTATCTAGAGTAGGGATTTCTAAATATTTTTGACAATTCATTCAAATTTGAAGGTACATTTGGTGTTAATTATTATTTTTTTTTTTGAACAATTTTTTGTGCTTCTGATGCACTTATTCCATATTTAGTGTATGCAGCATGAAAATTTCTCCTCCTTGTCGTGACCTCAAATTGAAGTAGTCGTACCCCCGTAAGGTGGATGTATCTAGTATGGAATAGTTGAAAAGGGTAAGCTATTTAAGGCTTGCGAGGAAAGAGTGAGCAAACTAGCAGACAGGGTTTCAGAAGAGGGGAGGAGAATGAGAGATGACGTGCTCAGTTATTGGCTAGATGGAAGCTTGGCCACCACGTATATATTTGGAAAATAACATGAGCTGTTTGAAGGAGGGGAGAATAGGAAAATTACATTAGTTGTCTGCGCTCAATTTAATCACTTGATGGAAGCTTGGCCAGCAGATTATGGAAATATGATGAAGATATGTTAGGAACGAGGAGGGGGAAAATAATTGTAGTTAGAAGGGACTGGGAGGAGGAAGGTGGTGACTAGGTTAAAGGCAACATCTCTATCCAATTATGCTAAAGAGAGAAGAAGAATTGGATATATAGGAGAAACAATCATTTCCATTCAAATACGCATGAAGTTCATTCATCTTTATATCATTAACCTATTTGTAGAAATAAGATTAATAATATATAGAACAAGAAAATCAAACTAACCAAGATATGACAAATGAGTATGAATGGCGTTCATGACATGAATTTAAAATAAACTAAAGAGAAAAAATTAACACAAAAATAAAAAAATCTAATGAAATGAACTAAGCTCTCGTCATATATTTGGAGGTAATATGGTATCTAATGCTCCTACAACAAAAATTAACTCCAATAATGTGCTCCTAAATTTGTAGACAAGAAGAATTCTACAATACTGCAGCAAAGAAGTAGGCCGAATATCCTATATATAAACACCAAAGTGCCCAAGATGGTGCAGTGATGAAAAAAATCGAAAATTACAATGCAATAAAAATAGAAGAAAAAAAGAATAAGATAGGGTTTGTAATACGTAAATTAGCCAATTGAGGTAAACATTTTAATATTTTAATATATATATATATATATATATATATATATATATATATATATATATATATATATATNCATAGTAGCAACTAGGTCTTTTCGTGAAGCAGTGGAGTGATGCAATCATATAAACCGTCAGAACTAGAGACACAAGTCAAATAATGACATCAGTGAATCATAGAGAATGAATGTTCTTATCCTCTTTAACTTTTATATTTCAATCTATTCAAACTCTTCTTTCTTGGTTTCTTTAGTGTTCATCTAAAGTGGCTTACACTAGAAATACATTCAGTTTACTTCCGTGTAGATTTGAATGAATTTAATCTTTATCTACATATCATAAATTTTAGCCTTAGTTTTAATTGCTTGTTAGATTTTTGCATGCGAGTTATATTCTAGAAATTTACTTTGTAATACATTTTAATAAATAACTTGGTATTTGAGTTATAGATTGCATTCATGACCACTTGACATTGGAATATGTATCAAGGCAGTCTATCTGATAATGAGCAGGATGACATCAAGCTTGGTTTGTATCAGTAAGTAAAGTTGATACAAGATCAACAACACCATATAAATTGTGAGCTTATTCATCCTGTGGCAATGATATTTTTAATGTTACACAACAAGAAGATCCAAAAAATTTTAATCATGTAGAAACATTCAAGCAAGTGCAAGCAAAAATATTATATTTTTAGTGGACCAGAAGAAAACTTTAGTCGTGCAGCAAAATTATCAACTTGGATAAGAGTAGGGGATCATAAACATGTACCACTTCCAAGAACTCGTAAGTTCACATAGAAATAAAGTAGCCTATCAGAATTCTTAAAGAGCTAGTCAGCAGCATCTTTTATCCTCAATCATCTATGATGCATCTCTTACAAGTTGGTTTTCCCATCAACAGTTCAGCATTAACAATAATAAAACATTTTCATAGACTTAACTTTCGTCACTCAAATAGTGTTGAGAAAAATAAAACTTAGACACAAATCAAAAAATAGAAGGGACTTAATGGCCAAACAATATCATGTTAAAATTTGGCTATATTTTTACCAGAAGTTATATGCTAAATAAACCAAATATGATTGTGCTTATGGGTCCAAATTGGATAAAGATGTTCTTCTTCATTTGACAAACGAAAACAAGAGTCCAAAAACTTAGGCATGCATTAACATCTAATCTAATGAATGGGAGAGGTTGTGCTCATGCAATGCTATGAATATTTTCAAATTAATGTTTAGCAGAACCAAATAGCACATAAATCTAAGCGATACAATTATGTAATTTTCGTTGGTACACACATTATTTCAAGCAGAAAAACAGCTAACAAATCATGTGTCAAAAACATTTTTTTTGNTAGAAATTAGCTATGATGAGAACAGACAGTCGGAAAGTGAAAACTAAGTTTGCTATATTCCATTGTTATTTAACAAATGAAATTGTCACTAATCAAATTAACTTAAAACAGTAAACTAAAATTTACCTCGTTATTGATTGTCTGCATATTATTTAAATATTTTCACTTCTATTACTCATCTTTTAATTATTTCATTAAACTTGAAAAGTTAGTTCAAATCAACGACGAGTTAAACTAGTCAGTGAATACTTATACTCCTAAATTATAATACTACAAAGGAAAAAAAAACAATATGAATGTCAATTAAACTTTTAATAAATCACTATAAACATTTTAAATGATATTCAATGAATCTTATTATATCAATAGCATATTAATATCAGTTTTCATATATGTGCACGGGTACTATCAAGAGGTGACTCCATCGTAGCCAAGCGTGCACATGAAATGAAGGTAGGTAGATCTAACTTTATAGGATCCTCAAATATGACCCCAATAGGGTAAAAAACCTGATAATTAAAGAAATGTAGTTTTAGACCAAGTAAACTAAACGATACCGGTATGGTGAGAGATTCATGATTTGGGTCAAAATCAGGAGACCACTTGAGTAACTTCATTGACTTGCCTACAATGTTAACATATATTTTAGAGAAAATCTAAGCGTAGTCTTCAGCCATGATTAACTGCATCAACACATGTCTACCATCAAAAAGTCCCACTTTTCACTTACCTACTAGTTTGAGATCATCAATACTCTTTCTGATAACTTTCATAGGTGAGTGCCCCCACTGAAATTTTCCAATAATAGCGAACTTGCAATTCTCAATTACAGTTGAAGTTTTTAAATCAGAGAAAAAAAATGTTGTTTTCCCACCTTCCCTACTCGCCTTCTTAACAAAAGGACAGTCACTTTTACTATCACGACAATCCTTATAGCTTGAGGGGAAGACAACAGTAGATTCCACCAGATGATTGCCCACCATGTGGCGAATGAGGCTTTATCAAGTTCAATCAAAGAATGAGAGAAAGCCATCAATGGAGGGAGATAGTGCACTTGCTACGACGTTCTGATATAAGCGCATTAGGCAAAACGCGGTGTCAAACCGCAGAAAGCGAGCCAGAGAATGAAACCTTCAGTCTGCAGAAGACGAAGCCGAAGATCAGAAGACGTGCCGAAAATGCGAGCCCTTTAGTTCTGCTTCGAGTACAAGAGATGAAGAATGCCCGTGCCCAAAAACCGTCTTTCAACGAACGGCGAGCACGACGAAGGACGACGGACTGGGCGCAGCATGATAAAGCTCTCTGAAACAAACGAATCACTAAACAGGACGACGTAAGAGGAAATAGAGAAAGTCAGACGCGAAATCCTTCTTCTTCTTTGAGCGTGAAGTCACTGTAGCAGGCACTAGGGTTCTTCGTGAGGCGAAACCTTAGCAGAGCCTCCCACCTGATGAAACATGAGATGCTTATATATATATATATATATATATATATATATATATATATATATATATATATATATATATATNAGCAACAGTTACGGCTTCGCTCATCTTTGTGCTCGATTCCTTTCGTCTTCTCCAGCTTTGAGACGTTACAGCTTCGCTCTCGCGCTTGATTTCGTTTGTCTTCCCCGCTTCTTCTCCGATTCTGAGACGCGTCTCGAGCTCTGCGGCTCCTCTGCGGCCCGTCTCGCGTCTCTGTCGCTCCTCAGTGGCTCTGCGGCTCGTCTCACTTCTAACATCTTTCCTCTGTGGCTCCCTCTCGCGGGTGTGCTCCTCTGCGGCTCCTCTGCGGCTTCTCTGCGCTCACAGTATACTCTCTTCTTTCTTTCAAAGCTTTCAATGGCTTCGGACAGATCGTATGCAGCTGCCCTTGTGTGTGTGAACACCTCCGACACACCTAAATCTCCATCTTTCCCTCTGTTTGAGTGGGCGGAGGACATCGAGAAACCTGTAAGGAAGAATGAGAAGTCTGCCATGTTTTTTACAGAAGCTGAAGTTATTTAACTTGCTTCCTCCTGTCATCTGAATTTGGTTGGGAAATTTCTATATGGTCATCCCAAAATGGAGCTAATCCGCAAAGAATTTGAACATATGCACCTTGTTGGAGAGTGGAAAATTGGACTATTAGATCGGAGGTACATTCTTATTCAAATTAGTAATGAAAATGATTACTTGCGCTTATTTTGCTAGAAAGATAATATGGATTGATAATAGAGCAATGAAGATTCTGAAATGGTCTGCGAATTTTGACCCACAGACGGAACCACCAATCATTTCAGTTTGGATTCGCCTCCCTGGTCTGAAATTTCATTATTTTTCTAAAAAAATATTATACTCTATTAATTTAGCTTATGGAAAGCCACTCAAGACGAATATTCCTACTTTTAATCTTTCATGTCCATTTGAAGTCAGAATACTTATTGAAAGAGACATCACTACACCCGCTTTTGAGGAAATCTAGTTGGGCACACAACATCAAGGATATTGGTAGAAGGTAGAGATTGAGCATTTTTTGCCGTATTGTTCGAACTGTCGTATGTTGGGACACTCTAGTTCTCCATGTCATCATCTACACCCCCACCTCAGACCAAAAAAAGCAAACTGCTCCGCTAGAGGTTGTGATTCTGTCTCCAAATCAGCTCCAAGTTTTTGACACTATTGATCATCAGAATGATACCCCAGAAGACGTCATTTTCCCCACAGGTAATATGCCAACCATTCAGTCCCCACTTGTAGCTCCACCATATTTGGAACCTCCTATCGTGGGGGAGAGAGAGATTCTCCAGACCCCGCCTGCCTTAGAACCTATCACCAATAATACAGGTGGAAATACTTCTATTGTTTCACTACTGCCTCATCAGGTTCAGAAAGATGTTAGTATTACTCAGGCTCATGGGGATCATGATGTGCAATGACCTACAACTGTCCAACCACCTTTGGAATCTACTGATCAAATGAGTCAATCATCGAATGAGGAATGACAGGTTTACACATCCAGAAGGAAGAAGAAAAATGAAAATCTACTTGAGCTCAAGAATCTGATAGATGATACTTTGGTTACTATGGGCAATGGTACTCACCTTACTAATTTGTTAACCGGCTCACTTCCGCGAACTAGAGGCAGGAGGACTAAAGTGGGATGTCCCTAGCACTTTTTGTGCCCTTTTGTGGCTTTTGATTTTTTTCATTTATGTATCTTTGCGTTATTTGAGTTTTGTGTATGTTGTTTTGTATGAGTTAGGCTTCTTATAGGCCCGCTCATGCAACATTTCTGTATATTTTCCGTATTAATATATTTGCATTTAGGCTTTTATAAAAGAATACACACACACACACACACACACATTATATGTGTGTGTGTGTGCGTGCGCGCGTGTATATACATGTATATATATGCATACATAGATATCACCTGATGTNATGTGTGTGTGTGTGCGTGCGCGCGTGTATATACATGTATATATATGCATACATAGATATCACCTGATGTTCCCTCCACTTACAGTCAAGGGCCACGCCTATCTCACAGTTGATGTCCACGGATATTTTTCCAACTTTGTAGTCGGGTCGTGCTAATCATGTCTTTATTATCTTGTTTTCATTGTTGTTTTGAGTCTTGACTACATCCCTCGTTATTTATTTAATAATATTTATTTTTCATCATCGTAGGTAGAGTTAACTGTTGTATCACAAGGACATAGTTATTTAGCTCTATTAAGACAAAAAAAATAGATGCTTTCTATGGGCAGTACTCAAAACTTCAAGAACCAACATATAGAATTAAAACGATCCAAATAGCCTCTCCATAAGGTGTAGTTCATAGCCCTCAATGCTAACCTATGGAAGGTTTTTCACCAAAATGTTTCTGTATGNTAAAAAAAAAAAAACTCCCAGCATATTTTATCAAGAAACAACAAGAGAAGCAATATATGAGCTCCAAATTTTTTTTTTTTTAGTTCATAAACATAATTTTCAGCAAGTATTTTGATGAGGGGCAGCAAAGGGAACAATATTCAGCTTTTATGATAATGGGAAAGAGACAATTCTAATAGGATTGGATGAACAANCCAATAATCCAATCCATGATATGATGGCAACCTCCTTTTAAGCCCGTCTCAAGCATGACATCCACCGAAATACCACCTACCAGCTCTGCAATAGCCGCAGAAGGTTGATATGCAACAAATTACAGATCTAAGAGTAAAGGGATCTAGATTTTAACTGTCTAGTTTGATGGTCTATATTTATCCAGAAATTTGACTGATCAGCAATAAGGTTGGGTAATAGGAAGAAAAACATGACATGAGTTTGAGCAAATTAACAGACAGGGTTCATAAAAGATCAGGTAACGAAAATGAGTCAATGATGGTTATTAGAAATAGAGTTCCGTTGATACCAAAACTAACAGTAAGAACAGCAAAAACACACAAACTTTTATTAAAGAGAATAGGGTTTCAACATAACATAAATTGAAAATAATGTCACCAACACATAAAATGATACAAACAACACCTCGATAGTGCATCTCAAAGGCGGTGGAAATTGGCTAGGTGGATCAAGAAGGCTAGCGGGGGTGCCGACAGCAAAAGGTTGAGTGAGAAACTTCAAGAACAGCTAGAGGGCTGGCTGTCTAGTACAGCGACGACAAGAAATTGAGGCAGAAATGGTAACAACAACAGAGGTTTGCTGTCCCAGAGAGGAGGCAATAACAACGATGGAGCGTTGGGCGGCAGGAGTGGCTGCAAAACAATGGGTTGCGGTGTAGGACAGCAGACTTGGAGGGGCTGGACAGCAAGTTGGTCGGCTGGAAAGTGGACTGACGGGAGAATCAAAGTAGCAAGAGCCTAAGGGGTAGGGCAGAGAAGGTCTAGGGGAAAGTAGAAGGGGAGATAGAATCACCACCTCTGAGTAGGATACAACCGGGGCACCACCACCTCCTCGAATACAGCCCACAAAGAGGAAAAGACCACATAGGATTTATGAAAGCAAACACAGCAAAAAAACTCCCTCTAGACTCTGAAAAAAGCATATAGATAAACTCTTACAAGAAGAAGAAAGGAAAGAGATAAAGAAAGAAACTCCCATACAAAAAGAAGGGGTGGGTAGGCAAGAAATATTACAAATTAGCCATTAAAATTCTTCCATATAAAAAAGCAACAGAAAAGCCTCGCCTGGGTCAGTTGGTCTGGAATTCCCCTGGACCCATCTTTAATAGACCGATCTGGTTCAATCGGCTGGCTAGGGTATGTCGGCCGTTTTATCGTTCAGCTTAATTTTCGTAGTTTGAAAAGGTGATGACTTTGTGATTTTAAAAATAATTTAAATATAAATATAACTTTTTTTTAAAGAAGTAACATTTTAATTTTTAAATAAGTGAGNAAGCATAGTTTTCAGGTCTTAAATTCTGAAATAAATAGTTGCTGCACCAAAGTCACTAGGGGTTTGAAGAGATTTAGCATGCAATAGAATTATTAAATAAAATTATAAAATAGACAGCATAGCAACGTACTTGAAACTGGCCTGTAGACAGAAAAAAATCCTTTAAGAATTCATGCTTATATAACCTACAAACAGACAATGACAATTTTTGTTATCTCCACAAAACACTGGTAGAGTCCTACATGATACACAACCTTACCTAGCATATGTGATGAATAGATCTCGAGCTAAAGGTCTTGCATTTATTGTTCCAAAAAAATCTAAAGATGGCTTCTGTTTCCACAGAAAATAAATGACATCAATGTTTTAACATAACAAATATATAAAAAAAACTTTATACATCCATATGACATGCCCAGATGAAACATNGCCGCCTCTCTTTGGCACCGCTTTGTATTCGAAGATCCGCTGGACCGCCTGTAGCCACTCAATGAATTCATTCGAATGCATGCCTCCTTAGAACTCTGGAAGATCTACCTTGATGTTGAAGTCTCTGTGTCCTACAAATGATATCTCCTCTCTGTGAGTCTCCCTTTGAGAAGGATTCAGATACCCTCACTAGGTCTCCTCTGATATTGTATTCCAAAATGTCGTGATCTGTCTTCTTCACCACTGAAGGTCTCCTCATGGAAGGGATTCAAATCATCATTTCTTTATCCCCTTCGACTCTATAGATCCCGGTCAAAGGTAACAACCTCCTATGTTAACTCTTCAAGTTTTGCAAGTCTCTATTAAAGATGGCGGAGCTCTCGCAATATCTCTTCCTTGGTAGACTCGGGCATATTTCTACTTGGCGGCATGGTTGATGGTTTGGGATCCATAGAAGGAAAGAATAGAATGAACAAAGAAAGAAGAGAAAAAAATAAATAAAAGACAAAAAAATATTGTGATGGATTGGGTAAAGGTGGATGCTAGAAACCCTAGGATGGGACTAGGGCTGGGCTATTTCTGATATAAATGATACCGGAGTTTACCCAAAGCAGGACTCTAAAATACAAATATTATTGCTGACTCTAAACGAGTTTACAATGGAGAGTCAAAGTAAAGAGAGCAACCACCAAAAGCAATGATGCGGGATAAAAGCAAACATACAACACAACAAGGATGACACAAACAAACTTGATGAGCAGGAAATTCAGAGCGTAGAAGTAGGTGATAGTGGTTGCAGTGAAGGTCAGGTGGCGATAGAAGAGGTAACTTGTTGCGGTTTGAAGAGGAATAAAGGGCAAGCAGCAAGGCAGCAGAAGGGGTGCCATCGAACCAAAGTTGGACGAGAGAAAAGTTGTCATCAGGGCTGGAATCCAGAGTGCAGAGACTAGAGGCCTGCAGGAGGCAGGGTGGAAGCGAGACGACCAACGAGGCAGGGAGCAAAAGAAGGTTGCGGTCTTGCTGGGAGAAGGTTGGCAGCAGGTTGAAGGGAGGAAGTAGCTGGGTTGCAGCTAGTTCGGTGCAGAGAGGAGGCTGGATAGTGGTTTGCAAGGGTGTAAGGGGAAGCCTGGGAGCTGTTGGGGCTGGTGGATTCAGGGAGCATCAGCGGAAGAGGAAGGTCGGCCCAGAGAGGCTGCTGGAAGAGGTTGTAGGCAGAATAGTAGCCAGCAATTGCTGGAGAAGAGCGCAGGAGCGACAATGATTAAGGAAAGTGGAGGAGAGCCTGCAAAAGGGAAAAAGATTCCACACAAGAAATCTGAAAACAAACTCAGCAAAAAGACCCCCTATCTCCAAGCATAAGACCCTCTATGTATATTGGGGAGTAGGACTCAAATTAGGCAAGTTTTAAACTAAGAAAAAGTAATAATAATTTCAGTTTAGGAAAGGGATTAATATAATGAAAATTCATATTTAGTAAAGAGGAATAAAATATTCAGAAATTCTATTTGGAAATTATGCTTAGAAATAGAATTAAAATGAAAATTATGATTTAGAAAAGAGGAATAGAAATATTTAGAAATTCTGATTTAGAAATACTTATATTAGGAATGTACTAAGAAGAAAAGAGGGGAAGGGGAGAGAAGAAAAAGGAAGGAGATGCAACCCTCCTACCTTTGAGTACCGGTGGGTCCTCCATAGCCCCCACGTCAGTGGTGGTAATAGGTATCATCTTTTGTTTCATAGGTAAACCTCTGGGCTCAATGTTAATTCTATGTCAGGAGATATTGACATCGACTTTTACAATTCTTCAGCTAACTATGCGAACAAATTCTAATACTCTCCCAAGACTACAGTAAATTTATCCCATCACACTGCATAAAAAAATATTAAGTCGAAACAGTTTATCCGACTCTCCCTCAGCAATGAAAATTTATTATAGCCTCATTTGTTTCAAGGCCCTTCCTCTTTGTGTCAAATTAGAATATGTCCTACACATTGCATGTTGGTTGTAGGTAACATATGCGAGGTTGTTCCATGTCTCCCAAAAAACTTATTACATCTTCAAAGTCTGGGAGTTATAAAGTACTCTTCTCTAGCATCTCGTTGATTCTAGGAATGGGTGAGTGATTGTTTCATTGGGGCCACTTTAAGCAGTTGTTCTAGTGTCTTAATTGTTAATGTCATCATTTACTCTTTTAGCTTGTTGATTTGTACTGTCTCAAATTCTCTAGGGTAAATCATGCTAATAGTAATTTCTCTATTACTCAATTCTGCTCTTTGTGTGACTCATTTTCTTATATGTGGTACGATCCACACTCACCGTTTCTTCCAACATGTCGAACCATATTTTGTCTGTGAATCCACACTGCTAAAGAAAGGTGTAAAATAAGGAGGAATTTGAGATAAGGAATTGCATGAGACAATGGAGAAAGATTGATCATAATAGTATCTAAGGCATGATTTCTTATATTGCAATATCTCTCATTTTCATAAAGGTTTGTTTATGCATTACAAATCAAATACGCATTACACTTGGGTCTCTAGAGATTCTTGAATTATCTCTTTATCTTCTTCTAACAAGGGAATTGTATTTTATATCATCCTTATCTCTCTGTATATATAATTATTTTTTATAAAATATATTTCCTAAAGTGTAGCTTGTTGATGGCACATCTATCAACCAACTCAGCCACGAAGCGAGTTGAACTCCTGAGGCGAATTGATCTCATAGAGTCCTGTCAACTCAACCTTGAGGCAAATTGGGGTTTTCTGGCAAGTCGTTAGCCTGCCTAAATCTAATTTAACATTTGTGCATGATCATTGTAGGAGAGTTGTTTGTCGTAACTCCATGGTTTGGTTGATCCTCAATTAAATTATTCTAGTCAAACTATCTAGGCTGCTCGGTGAGGTAACCCCCTTACTATCTTTTCAGCTCGTTGAACCATCTCTGTTGATGCTTGACCCATTATAAACCAGTTCCATGTACTTTTAGCTATATAACTGTGTGATTTTGCTGCTGAATAGAAACATAAAATTAGCAATGAAAGTGATTCAATAAAAATAACACAATTATATTACAATCATAATCAACGTCCGGATACTTTCCAATGGCTCGACTCCTCTTAATTATCAATCATAAGATGCATATTGGACACATTTTTATATGAGTTAGCATATTTTAATATTATCTCATTGGAAAAACATCTATCCCATGTTTACAAGATATCTTAAGATAATTCAACCAATAATCATTGAGAAGGATCATTCAATCATGTTGGGTCAACTATCATTTCTAAGTAGATTAAGGTCCAAGACAAACTGAGATGATGGAATCACAATACCTTGATAGCATTGATCATTATTCCCCTAATTATCGGCTCGAAACAATAAGTGATGAATTTTTACAATCTAAAATGACATCACAACCACTAAATGTGAAACACAACATCTAATGTCAAACCTTAAATGGAAAGTCTTGATGGGAATAATTAATCATAAGGGCTTATGTCTATGAGAAATTTGAATTCAAAACATAAAATTGAGCAAAAACTTTGGGTAATTTTTCAATTAAAATCTAATCTAATTTCTGAAAATTTAACCAGGAATAAAAAATAAAAAAAAAAAAAAAAAACCCCTCTTAGGAGAACTAGATGCAAAATTTTCAAGTTTGTAATGTTTTTGAACTACAAGCGACCAAATGAACCCAAAGATATATTTAGCACCAAATAATAATAACTAATCCCACAAGAAACAAACCTCTTACAAAACTCAGCAATGGTATATTTATAAATTTTTCTGCCCTAATCATTTTATATCATAGGCTTAATGATATATCCTCAATATGATAGATCCTTCAAATAAACCAATTTTCTCAATTATTAATGAATAATCAAAATGCATTCTACTAGAAGGCTAACATAAGAAAAAGGTTTTAGAGTAGTATTAAAAAAAAACTAATAGTGATTTTGATAACGATCAGTATTTTTTAATATATATTTAAGTCATCACATATAAGGTGAAGTATATTTAGTACTTCATATGCCAAGATAATAAATTCTTCATACTGGCAAAAAAAGTTAATCTATTTCAGTTTACCTCAATAATTTTGCATGCTCTTCAGAAGCTTTTAATTCAAAATTATGTTCTTTAGTCTCAGAAAAAAGCTTCTGTGCCTGCTCAATCAGCCGAATTTGTGGACCTTGGAGTGGAGATCCTTTGCTAGCCATAGGATTCTTTTCAAAATCCCATGATTCTTTCAACAAAAGAAAAGCAACATCCTGCATAGAAAGAGCGTTGAATTAATTTTCCAAAAAAGGTGCACTCAAAATATAGAGCACAATACACCAAACCCTTATAACTAATAAGAAATACAAATACGCCTCTTAACAAACATTATCTAAGCTCTCAGTAAATTCTAATTTTCATTTCTCATGCAAATACTGCATGGAAGTTTAAAACTTATTATTTTATTAAGTTAATTATAGTAGTGAATGATGCAATGTAGATTTAAACAAGGATTAATCAACAAGGTGCGTTATTTAATCATACAATTGCTTACAAGACATCAATACAGAAATCTGAACTGCAACAATAATTCAAAATAATATTGAAGAATATTGCAACATTAATCCTGCTGGTTGATCCAACCTTAGATAGTTAATGCAGTCACGGTATAATTTTAGTAAACTAGGGCCATTAAATTCTAGGTCACATCACATGTTAGAAGGAAGTCCAAACTTTTTAATATCTTCTTATCCGAGCATTTTGTTCTTTTAGAAATGCAGAAAATTAAGGAGAAAAAAAGATAACATGAATACCATCATTATAACATTAATCTCATTCTAGGTCTTTTGTTAAGAAAGGTAGAGGCAGACCTAAAAAGAGCAGGGCAGGTTGTGTAAAAAAATATCTTAATTATGAGAATCAAATGAAGATACGATGGCAATCAATAAGACACAACACAGAAAAATGATTCATGTAGCCAACCCCACTTAATGTTGTATCTAGTGTAGGAATTTTTTTAATATTTTTCACAATTCATTCAAATTTGAAGGTACATTTGGTGTTAATTATTGTTTTTTTTTTTTTTGAACAATTTTTTGTGCTTCTGATGCACTTAATCCATATTTAGTGTATGCAGCATGGAAATTTCTCCTCCTTGTCGTGACCTCAAATTGAAGNAACAATTTTTTGTGCTTATGATGCACTTAATCCATATTTAGTGTATGCAGCATGGAAATTTCTCCTCCTTGTCGTGACCTCAAATTGAAGTAGTCGTACCCCCGTAAGGTGGATGTATCTAGTATGGAATAGTTGAAAAGGGTAAGCTATTTAAGGCTTGCGAGGAAAGTGTGAGCAAACTAGCAGACAGGGTTTCATAAGAGGGGAGGAGAATGAGAGATGACGTGCTCAGTTAGTGGCTAGATGGAAACTTGGCCACCAGGTATATATTTGGAAAATAACATGAGCTGTTTGAAGGAGGGGAGAATAGGAAAATAACATTAGTTGTCTGCGCTCAATTTAATCACTTGATGGAAGCTTGGCCAGCAGATTATGGAAATATGATGAAGATATGTTAGGAACGAGGAGGGGGAAAATAATTGTAGTTAGAAGGGACTGGGAAGAGGAAGGTGGTGACTAGGTTAAAGGCAACATCTCTATCCAATTATGCTAAATAGAGAAGAAGAATTGGATATATAGGAGAAACAATCATTTCCATTCAATACGCATGAAGTTCATTCATCTTTATATCATGAGCCTATTTGCAGGAATAAGATTAATAATATATAGAACAAGAAAATCAAACTAACCAAGATATGACAAACGAGTCTGAATGGCGTTCATGACATGAATTTAAAATAAACTAAAGAGAAAAAATTAACACAAAAATAAAAAAATCTAACGAAATGAACATGAAATGAACTAAGCTCTCGTCATATATTTGGAGGTTATATGGTATCTAATGCTCCTACAATAAAAATTAACTCCATTAATGTGCTCTTAAATTTGTAGACAAGAAGAATTCTACAATACTGCAGCAAAGAAGTAGGCCGAATATCCTATATATAAACACCCAAGTGCCCAAGATGGTGCAGTGATGAAAAAAATTGAAAATTACAATGCAAAAAAAATAGAAGAAAAAAGAATAAGATGTTTGTCATTACGATGTAGCAAACCAACCATGATTTCAGGGATTGAATGAAAGCAAAACACAAACAATAATTTACTCCTAGTGAAACATAAAAAAGAAAAATGACGGGCTATGGTGTGGGGAGGCAAAAAAAGAGATAAAAATATTAGATAAAAAAAAGGAAACACCCACACAAAAGGAAGGAGTGGGGAGGCAAAAAAAAAAAAAGAAATATTAGCCATTAAAATGCTTCTATATGAAAAAGAAACATCACAAAAAGGGAAGAGGGGCGTGGGAGANAAATATCCTATATATAAACACCCGAGTGCCCAAGATGGTGCAGTGATGAAAAAAATCAAAAATTACAATGCAATAAAAATAGAAGAAAAAAGAATAAGATGTTTGTCATTACGATGTAGCAAACCAACCATGATTTCAGGGATTGAATGAAAGCAAAACACAAACAATAATTTACTCCTAGTGAAACATAAAAAAGAAAAATGACGGGCTATGATGTAGGGAGGCAAAAAAAGAGATAAAAATATTAGATAAAAAAAAAAGGAAACTCCCACACAAAAGGAAGGAGTGGGGAGGCAAAAAAAAATATAGAAATATTAGCCATTAAAATGCTTCTATATGAAAAAGAAACATCACAAAAAGGGAAGAGGGGCGTGGGAGACCGCTTGCCCCATCAGGAGCTTCGCCTGGGCCGCTTGGCCCAGGATTCCCCTAGACCGGTCTTTAACAGACTGGGCTAGTTCAGCCGGCTGGCAAGGGTAATGGGAAGTTCCGTCCCGCGTCTGCGTCTAGCAGAAAGCACCGTGTCATCAGTGGTATAGAAAAGTCACTAACTTAGAAGTAAAAAAAAATTAGTAAATTTATGAATAGCATTCGGAATCAAACAATTTACACTGCGGCAAGATAAAATAGTTNATTAGTAAATTTATGAATAGCATTCGGAATCAAACAATTTACACTGCGGCAAGATAAAATAGTTTCCACTTCAGTTGACCATCCATCAAACCACAACCATAATATCGACATTACAGTTCCAGATTTCTTGGGAGAAATGTCGCTTTTTCTGCAAACTAACAAGAACTGTCATGCTTTAAACCATTCATGGCTTTACAAAGAAGAGAAAAATGTCAATAGAATGTTTTACATGCAAGAAACATAGTTACTAAATCGGGAAAGACTACAACA
>JXCR01146317.1:27433-48985 GCA_002079205.1 Phalaenopsis hybrid cultivar
CGACAAAGGAACATCATCGGACGAATCGTCCCCCTTCATCACTACCGTATTTCAGTTTTGACCCCTTTTTGAAGGCTAACTACTTCACTTTTCTCTTCTTAGTAGGTTCGCCCCCCTCAGGGTGTCTTCCTCACTCGCCAATCAAACCACCCTCCAGATGGTTCACCGGGATTTTCAAAGGACTGATTTTTTAGATCGGCAATCCAAAGGCCTTCATCAAAATATCATCCAATGGTTCACCGGGATTTCTCTTCTTACCCCTCGCCATCAGAACGCCTTTTACAAAGAATGACCAAAACAATGAGCAAGGAAGAAATGCAAACGCAAAAGCTGCTGGGGACAACCTCTTTATAAAAGGGCAGTGCACAAAAATCCAAGAAGTTTTTTTATTAAATGTTGATTTCAAGAATTAATGTAGCATTTAATGCAACATTTAAACTTTCTTATTTTTATCATAGTTATCGCTTTCAAAAAATAATAAAGTTGTGGAACTAGACGTGTAACAGGATCATGTCAGCACGAATCCCAAGGCAGACCATGAGCATGCAACAAATGGCGTGGGCCCCCTCGGTTAAAATATTCAAAGAGTAGCCTATAAAACAANGTTTTTATCATAGTTATCGCTTTCAAAAAATAATAAATTTGTGGAACTAGATGTGTAATAGGATCATGTCAGCACGAATCCCAAGACAGACCATGAGCATGCAACAAATGGCGTGGGCCCCCTCGGTTAAAATATTCAAAGAGTAGCCTATAAAACAATCCAATTATTCTAGGTAGAGATAGATACAGAGGTAGGAAAACGTCCTGGAGCTTTGCCTAGTCATTCGCTTGGTTTGCTCACCGACAAACAGGATATCCGAACGAGTGATATCCGCCGAACGAGTCAAGCGGAGGGCAGTCAATCATGAAGTGAATGATGCAGGCGAGTTAGATGCTTTAGAGGTGGTTATAAATAAGTTCGACCGAGAGACTTTTGGACTACCTCCACATGGTTCAGGCCGCAGGGTCGAAAAAACGAGTATGGGGGCGATGAGCAAGGATTGCTATTTTGAAACTTTATTTCTCGAGCTCTATTCCTTGGGTGTGATTCCTGGAAACTCTTGGGTTCAACACCATTCGTTTTCATTATTGTTTGAAAAACTCTTAGTGGGTCTTTATAATGTGGATATCATTTTCAAATTCATGTTTGATTTATGATTGATTGGTGAAATTTAATTGATCTTNACAGTCAATCATGAAGTGAATGATGCAGGCGAGTTAGATGCTTTAGAGGTAGTTATAAATAAGTTCGACCGAGAGACTTTCGGACTACCTCCACATGGTTCAGGCCGCAGGGTCGAAAAAACGAGTATGGGGGCGATGGACAAGGATTGCTATTTTGAAACTTTATTTCTCGAGCTCTATTCCTTGGGTGTGATTCCTGGAAACTCTTGGGTTCAACACCATTCGTTTTCATTATTGTTTGAAAAACTCTTAGTGGGTCTTTATAATGTGGATATCATTTTCAAATTCATGTTTGATTTATGATTGATTGGTGAAATTTAATTGATCTTTTTTATCCTTATCATATTACAATCTTATTTTAGAGTAAGATTACACTTAGGCTATTTTTTCTGTCTTACATGCTACTCCATACTTTTTATGGAAACATTGAAGTGGTCTCCACTTTTTGATGCCTCTGATAAATCACCCATCGTCCTTGTATATGCTGCTTTTGATAGGTTGCGTTTGCATTGCTTAAATAAACCAACTTTATATTCAATTGGATCTATTTTTGGCAAATCCTGGCAAATCGACGCAACTATTGCTCGTTCTTCTGTCCCTTGTGGCCAGAATTTTGGCGGAAATGGATTTTCTCTTATTTTCATGAGGAAGTCCCAATTAGTATTTCAATTTGTGGTTATTAGTAGAAGCCACTGACAGAAGGTCTAATTTAAAGGCATGCCCCAATATTACTTTTTATATACGATCCATGGCCGCATTCACTCTGATTGTTTCAAGGCCTATCCGGAAAATCAATTATCTGATACGTGAACTTCATTCAAATGCTCATTCTACCCCATCTCCATCAATTACTGTAGCTTCAATTGTGGAGATTTGTTCACAATTGTTAGGACCAATTAATCTTTTGGAAGCTGCTTCTCGTTTGCCTGGTCCTCCTATTCTTTCGACTTGAACAACTACATATCTGACAATTAGTGTAGATATTTTTATTCTCCTATTCCTCTCTTCTATTGATAAAGAGAAGGAAAATCATAGTTCATTGTACTTTCTGAATCAAATGGGAGCATTCTTATGGACGACGTATTAGTGGATGGGAGTTTTCATCTCCTATATTCATTTTTGTGATGCAATGAGAAAAAAAATTGTCGTTATTCTATTTTCCTCTTAGCTTTGAGTTATATCTTTATTTTACCCTATGTATTTTTTTGGTAATCTTATTAAATGCTCTATATGTAATTTTATCATTTGTTTTCTATAAATTTATGCTTTAAAATTTATGTCTTAATGCTATTAACGTGTTATTTTTCCCAAAATTTGTGATCAAATTCGTTTATATTCCATGACCTTAGAATTTATGTTCTAATTTGATTGCCTTTATATGAATTTAACCATTGATGACATTTGGTGAAAGTAGACAGCTTGTAGAACCCTTTACTAAAGGTACTATTACTAATTATTTTTCTTTTTTTTTCCCGAACCAAAGCATTAGAATTGGTCCAGATATGGTATCTGAAATCTTTTTGTTTTGTGTAACGAGATATTTATGTTTTTATTTAGTGCATCCATTACGGCACCACTTTTAACTATCATCTTGTATTTTATTAATTCTTATAAATTGTAGAATAAGCTAAAAAATTTTGAGTTGGAATTGGATGTTATTTGATTGATAATAAGTCATAAATATAATATTACAGGAAAAAAAAACTTCATATAGGAGCATAGCATTCCATTACCATTTCTGTTTTTAGCTTCTGATCATGGCTGAATTCTTTATAGTAAATCATTTTTAATCATGAAAGTTAAGAATTGTTTATTATCTTGTTACCAGTTAATTTGCTGTAAAATCCTCTTGATTAATGCAGGAATGAAGAGATTAAAAAGTTCATTTCTAGCCAGTTGAAAGAAATTGAGGAGTTTGAAGCTGAGAGGATAAAACTGATGCGGGCTTATGAAGAAAAGAAGACTGATCTGAAGCGAAAGCATCTGACAGAGGAGATCGAGTTAGAGAAGAACTTTGATGCTGAACTTACGAAATTGATGGAAAAGTATGCTCAACCTACCTTATCAAATTTAAAGTAGCTCGTAAGATTTAAAATATGGAACAACTCTTAATTATTTTCTAAGCTGATAGACAGAAGCGCAGTCTGAATTTAAAGTACATATATTTTTTTCTTCTGTAGTTTTTATTGATAGATTTGAAAAACATGGTTTTTTTGAGCTCAAAATGCCAGTATCTTGTTTATTAATGGTGGGATTGATACCGGAGTTTAACCCAAACCACTACACAAGATATGAATTTTATTAATAACTTAAAAGACGGGGTACAATATGATTGCTGAATTCTGAAAGGATTATAAATATGACACTAGAAAAACAGGAAATAAATGACAAACAACACGACAACACAAACAAATTAAGATAGCTCTGCGGCTGGATGGTGGTAGTAGGGTTGGTGGCTTGCTATCTGGTGGTAGGCGGCTGCTAGGAGAGCCCGACGGGTGCTAGGAAGAGTCAGATGGGCTGCTGGAGGGTGGTTGTCGAGGGAGATAGTGACTGTGAGTCGCGAGGGAAGTAGCAGGGCTAATAGTAGTAGGGGAGGGGTTTGCGATTGCAGGAAGAGGGCTTGGTGGTGGCTAGTATCTGTAGGCTGGGATTGTGGTTGTTGTAGGAGAGCTGGGAGGTGGCTGACAACTGTAGGGGGGAGGTTGCAGGGGCTAGGAGATGGAACGAAAGCTGTAGGCGAGGAGCTGCGGGGGATGTAAGATGGAACGATAGCTATAGAGAACGACTGTAGTTGTTGTAGGAGAGATGGGTGGTGCCTGGCAGCTGTAGGGGAGAGGTTGTGTGGGGACTGGGAGATTGATCGACAAATGTAGGGGAGGAGTTGTGGGGGTTGTAAGATGGAACGACAACAGAGGAGAGGAAGTATGTCAAGATAAATATCACGGCGGCGTCGAGATACAACTAGAGCTCCACTCTGACCCATGGTGGCGATTACCACCTTGGACAAGAGACAGGCGAAGCACTACCTTGATGTCGGATACAACCTTCAAGTGGGAAAAACACTAAGACAAAACTGAATTCATTTTTCATAAAAACTTAAAGTACAATCTCTCTTATTTATAAAGAGAAATAACCTTTCTTCAGAAACACTAAATTAAGAAGGAGAATAAATTCAGATTTTAGATTTGAGGAAATGATTTAAATTGGGAAGGAAAATAAAAATCATATTTCAGTTTTATGAAATGTTTTAAATTAGGAAGGAGAATAAAAATAATATTTTAGTCTTATGAAATGTTTTAAATTAGAAAAGGCTTGGAATGGAAAGTAAGAAAAGAAGGAAATGAAAGAAAAAGGAAAGAAGGATTAAAGGAAAGGAGGAAAGAGGAAGGAGGAAAACCCTCGCGTCATTCTGCTGGGGTTGGGAGTGCTTCGACCTCATTCTTCGGAGCTTCTAAATCCTCATGATACGGTGGTAAGTCCTCTGGTGGGTCGATCATGTCGATGTAGTCATTCCACAACACATTCTGGTAGAATAGGAATGCATCATCTTTTGATACATCCTGAATGAGAGCTGCATCTAGAGGGAGGTTCCCGTAATTCAACTCTCGAGCCCTTGCATTTGAAATATTCTCCTTCCATTTCTCATGCCTAGCGTGCGGTGGTTGAGTGATAAGCATAAGCATGTGAGGAGAACTCAATTCTGAGATGAAATTTGTTGCAAGCTGCGCCACTCTCACTGACACCCCCTCAGGAAATAACTCTCCATAGATAGGACCTGGATCCCATTGCAGAATTTTCGTCCTCATCATGCTCTTCGGGCCCACTACAAAGTTGGGATTCACTTCTTTTGTCAGGACATTTAGCAATGGGTACCATGAGGGACTGATAATAACTTCTGAATAATCCCCCGAATAATTTTGATATGACACAAAATGACTTCTCTTCGGATATGTTGGACCTCTCCCCGTATAGATAACTCAGTAAGAGGTTTAACTATCTGAAAAAATTGTATTTCTTATATCTTTGGTGGTCTTGTATCTGATGTCGGCTCCTCAAGCTCGTGATTCTCTTGAACCGCCAAGGTCAATCCTACTGTAGCTCCTCTCAACGCCTGTGAAATAGTATTTGTAGGTACCACAATTTCATGCTATACTTGAATGCTCATTACATCGAGGTCACTACTTTTGAAAATGACTACTGTTACCTCAGTTGGAATCTATATTTCAGGATCCATTGAAACTGATGACGTCTCTTCCTCACTAGCTTCAAGTGGAGAATCCTCCCGAAAGTTTTCAACTTCTCCTATATCAATTGTGTCATTGCCCAATTTTTCACAACACCATGCTTAGTGAAATAGATCTCGCCCTTGGTTGTGCATTCTGATTCCACATGCCCAAATCCATGATGCTTGTAATATTTTCGGGCTGTGATAGGCTTGCGGATTGGTTTCGTTGGATAGTAGGCAGGTGGGGTCGCTTGGTGTTGCAGTCTCTCCATTTCGTAATCTAGGAGCCGTAATTTTTGGTGGTAGTAAGTTGGTAGGAATTGACGCTGTGTTTTCCGCCTCATCTTAACATCTTCTTGTCCTTTCCTTTGACCTTCCAAATCACGATTGAGGGTGACCACCCGCTGGATTTTCTCTTCAATATCCTGAAGTCTCCGCNTGGTAGGAATTGACGCTGTGTTTTCCGCCTCATCTTCACATCTTCTTGTCCTTTACTTTGACCTTCCAAATCACGATTGAGGGTGACCACCCGCTGGATTTTCTCTTCAATATCCTGAAGTCTCCGCTGAAGATGTCGGAATTATCATCATATCTTATCTCGGGTAGGCTCAGACATATATTTTTTTAGTGGAATGGCTAAGGCTTAGGGTTGTTAGGTGAAAAGATGGTTCATGAGACTAAATGAAGTTGTATAAAATTTGATTTGGGATTGTTGATTTTGAAAATCAGCAAAGAGAATTTATGGATTGGTTTGGAATGGTCGATTCAGGGTAGAAAAGAAATTTTTTCTGTGGGGTGTAAAACCGACGCTAGGAAATTCTAGCATAGGACTAGGGTTGAGCTAGCTTTGATACCAATTGATATCGGAGTTTAACGCAAGACACAAATTTTATTAATAACTTAAAAGACATGTACATTATGATTGTTGAATTTTGAAAGGATTACAAACATGACATTAGAAAATTAGGAAATAAACGACAAACAACACGACAACAAAAACAAATAAAGACAGCCTCCCGGCCAGATAGTGGTTCGTGAGGAACAACGACTGGAAGGGTTTTTTAGGAAAGCAGTAGGGTTGGTGACCGACTAGCTGGCGACAGGTGCTGCTGGGAGAGCCGGACGGGTGCTGGTAAGAGTCAGATGGGTTGTTAGAGGATTGATGGCGAGGGAGACGGTGACTGGAAGGAGTCTCGAGGGAAGTAACAGGGTTGACAATAGTAGGGGAGGGGTTTGCGGTTGCAGGAAGAGGGTTGTGAGGTGGCTAGCAGCTGTAGGCGAGGGTTGTGGTTGCTGTAGGAGAGCTAGGAGGTGGCTGGTAGCTTTAGGGGAGGAGTTGCGGGGCTATAAGAGAGCTGTGAGGTGGCTGACAACTGTAGGGGAGCAGCTGCAGGGGCTGGGAGATGGAACGACATTTATAGGGGAGGAGCTTCTGGGGTTGTAAGATGGAACAATAGCTGTAGGGGAAGGCTGTGGCTGTTGTAGGAGAGCTGGGAGGTGGCTGGCAGCTGCAGTGGAGAGGCTACGTAGGCTAGGAGATGGATCAACAACTATAGGGGAGGACCTGTAGGGGGTTGTAAGATGGAACGACAATAGAGGTGAGGAAGTACGACAAGATAAAATATCTCGGCGGGGTTGAGATGCATCCGAAGCACCACCCGTACTCGTGGCGACGATCAACACCTTGGATAAGGGACAACCAGAGTACTACCTTGACGTTGGATACAACCATCAAGTGGAAAAAAATACTCAGACAAACTGAATTTAGATTTCATAAAACAACCCTAATTCAAAGCACCACCTCTTCTGTTTATAAAGAAACTTGGGAAACACTAAAATAAGAAAAATAAATTTAGGTTTCAGATTTGAGGAAAGAATTTAAATTGGGAAGGAGATTAAAAATTAAATTTCAGTTTTAGCAAAAGTTTTAAATTAAGGAGAATAATAATCACATTTCAGTTTTATGAAATATTTTAAATTAGACAAGTTCTAGGAAGGAAAGTAAAAAAAGAAGGAAATGAAAGAAAAATGAAAGAATGGTAGAAGGAGAGGACAAAAGAGGAAGGAGGAACCCCATTTCAGGGATTTACATACACACCAAATAATTCTTATGTATTTACATATCTAAGATCAAAATTTTTGCATCTACTTGTTTATCACTCAAATCATTGATATCGCATAAAAAAATATCACTNTGATCAAAATTTTTGCATCTACTTGTTTATCACTCAAATCATTGATATCACATAAAAAAATATCACTAATATTAATTTTTTAAAGGTGAAATATAGCCATTTATGAACATATTTTGTGTGTTTATGACACTGTGGTGCTATAATATGAATATAAAATTGTTGGTGTTATCTATGTAAATACATAAAAAATGTGTGATATGCATGTAAATCTCTCTTAAAAATAATGCCTGCAGTAGCTCTCTATCCACATATCATATGCTTGACTGTATACTATATTTCGCTCTATATATATATATATATATATATATTTCATCTTTGTTTTTTAATTACCTTCCACAGCAGGAGGGAGAAGGCCAAGTCCACAAACTAAAATACCCCATCACCCTCTTTCCAACATCAAAATAAAATAAAATAAAATAAACCCCTGAAATACCTCATCTATTCATGTTTAAGATAGGTCTGATTGCTTTTATTTATATTGTTTGGGGGAATTGCCAACATTAAGGAATGAACTTCAACAAAGTTTTATTGATTTTTTGTGTGCTTTATTGTTGGGTTATGTGGAGCCCGGTCCACTATACCTTTTTTTGGACAGTTTCGCATCTTAGAAATATATTTGAATTTGTATTTAGTTCATTATATTTGTTTCTGTGTTAATTGCTTGCCGCTTTTGGTGCTTTCCACATGCTTTTCTCGCCTCCTCAGATTTCCCATCATAGAAAACATTACCTTAATGGGGATTAAGGTTTTACCTTAATGGGATTTACGGTTTTTCCTTAATGGGATTTACGGTTTTTCCTTAATGGGTTGAATTAGGGAGGTTAAATATGCATGGCTGGAATCAAACAGACCACGGATTCCAGTTTATTGCAGGAAGCTTCTCCTTTTTTAATTCCTTCGGCATGAAGCTCAGAGAAAGGTGGCTGCTCCTTTGTTTTTCTTTTAATTCCTCTTCCTGTAAGCTCTCGGCAAAAAGTGAGGAGAGAGGATAAAAGAGAGAGGAGATGGAGAGAGGAGAGAGAGTTTCTTGTAAGTCCACGTAAATCTGTGTGTTTCCGTTATTTTCTGTTTTGTGAATTTTTCTCGATCTGTTTTTTCGCTTTATTGTCGTCGTTTTACACAATTGATATCAGAGCCAGGTTCGAGGTTAAAAGAAAACGATGGGCGGAGATGAGGTGATGACATCGGGAATCGAAAAGTTCAATTGCACAGATTTTGGTTACTGGAGGATGTAGATAGAGGACTATCTCTATGAGAAGAAACTTCAACTGTCGTTGCTGAGGAAGAAACCGGAAAAGATGGATGAGGCAGAATGGAATCTGTTGGATCGACAGATTCTGTGGGTTGTTTGATTAACCTTGTTTAGATCTGTTGCCCATAACGCCATCAAAGAGAGGACTACTGCAGATCTCTTGGCGGCTTTATCAGGCATGTATGAAAAGCCATCAACGAATAATAAGGTGCACCTGATGAAAAAGTTATTCAACCTGAAGATGGCGGAAGGTGTGTCTGTTGCTCAACACCTGAATGCGTTCAGTAATATCACAAATCAATTGTCGTTTGTTGCAAAATTAATTTTGATGATAAGATACGTGCACTGATATTGTTGGCTTCATTGGCAAATAACTGGGAAACCATGAGGATGACAATTAGCAGTTTTGCAGGTAAATCTAAATTGAAATATGATGACATTCGTGATTTGACTTTGGTTGAGGAGGTGCGCTGGAAAGATTCTTGCGAGACCTCATTTTCGAGTTCGACACTGATTGTTGATTCCAGAGGTAGATCAAAATCAAAGTCTGATCAGCAGACAATCTGCTAGAATTGTGGCAAGACTGACCACATAAAAAAAGAACTGCATAAATCTCAAGAAGGATAATGATGATGCTAATATTGTAACTGAAGAAATACAGAATGCGTTATTGCTGACAGTTCACAGTTCTGTTGAGGACTGAATTCTGGATTAAGATGCTTCCCTCCATACATCTTCCCACCTTGAGTTAATGCAGAACTATGTTGCATGTAACTTTGAGAAGTTATATCTGGCTAATGGAAAAGTTCTGGACATGGTGGAGATGAGAGACGTTGATATTGCACTCCCTAACAAGAGCAAATGAACTTTGTAAAACGTCAGACACATTTCTGANAGCAAAAAGTGAGGAGAGAGGAAAGAGGAGAAAAGAGAGGAGAGATGGAGAGAGGAGAGAGAGTTTCTTGTAAGTCCACGTAAATCTGTGTGTTTCCGTTGTTTTCTGTTTTGTGAATTTTTTTCGATCTGTTTTTTCGCTTTATTGTCGTCGTTTTTTCACAATTGATATCAGAGCCAGGTTCGATGTTAAAAGAAAACGATGGGCGGAGATGAGGTGATGACATCGGGAATCGAAAAGTTCAATTGCACAGATTTTGGTTACTGGAGGATGTAGATAGAGGACTATATCTATGAGAAGAAACTTCAACTGTCATTGCTGAGAAAGAAACCGGAAAAGATGGATGAGGCAGAATGAAATCTGTTGGATCGACAGGTTCTGGGAGTTGTTTGATTAACCTTGTTTAGATCTGTTGCCCATAACGCCATCAAAGAGAGGACTACTGCAGATCTCATGGCAGCTTTATCAGGCATGTATGAAAAGCCATCGACGAATAATAAGGTGCACCTGATGAAAAGTTATTCAACCTGAAGATGGCGGAAGGTGTGTCTGTTGCTCAACACCTGAATGCGTTCAATAATATCACAAATCAATTGTCGTTTGTTGCAAAATTAATTTTGATGATAAGATACGTGCACTGATATTGTTGGCTTTATTGGCAAATAACTGGGAAACCATGAGGATGACAGTTAGCAGTTTTGCAAGTAAATCTAAATTGAAATATGATGACATTCGTGATTTGATTTTGGTTGAGGAGGTGCGCTGGAAAGATTCTTGCGAAACCTCATTTTCGAGTTCGACACTGATTGTTGATTCCAGAGATAGATCAAAATCAAAGTCTGGTCAGCAGACAACCTGCTAGAATTGTGGCAAGACTGACCACATAAAAAAAGAACTGCAGAAATCTCAAGAAGGATAATGATGACGCTAATATTGTAACTGAAGAAATACAGAATGCGCTATTGCTGACAGTTCACAGTTCTGTTGAGGACTGAATTCTGGATTAAGATGCTTCCCTCCATACATCTTCCCACCTTGAGTTAATGCAGAACTATGTTACAGGTAATTTTGAGAAGGTATATCTGACTAATGGAAAAGCTCTGGACATGGTGGGGATGAGAGACGTTGATATTGCACTCCCTAACAAGAGCAAATGAACTTTGTAAAACGTCAGACACATTTCTGAATTAAAGAAAAACTTTATTTTTGTTAGACAGCTCAATAATAGTGGTCATTCAATAGTGTTCTCAGATATTACCTGAAAGGTGACTAAAGGAGCATTACTAGCTCGGGGTAAGAAAACTAACACACTATATATGACTATATGTTTACTCAAGCGTGGACACATGAGTCAAAGGAGTATTATGGGAAAGCAGAAGAAAGTCAGTTTCCTGAAAAGTGTCAGAGTGCCAAAGGCAGGAAAACCAGATTTTGTCGGACAGATTGTGGAGAACCACAAAGCTATGAATAAATCTTGCAAGATGAAAGTTGGAGCAAGTGTGAGCTGACAGAACTTCCACCAAGGAAGAAGACATTGTGTAACAAGTGAGTGTACCGGGTGAAGACTGCACTTGATGATAGTAAGAGGTACAAGACTGAACTTGTTGAAAAAGGCCTTCAACCAAGACAGGTTATTGCCCATGCAGTGGGAGTTGTAAGTAGAATTATGAGTAACCTAGGAAAGAGCTTGGAGGTACAAAGCCACGTTGAGGCTGATATATCAATCAAAGATATTGCTCTTGAGAAATTGAAGTTGTGTGCAGCTTTAGTTGATCTTCTGGCTTGAAGACTAGGGCTTTGAGTTGCAGAGGTGGGGGATATCATGTTTGAGGAAAAAAGTCGGTACAACAAGCGGATGATGCAGCCAGTGAGCGCAGTTAGTGTCCCAGTCTCAATGTGGGAGAATTGTTGGGTTATGTGGAGCCCGATTCATTACACCTTTTTTGGGCAGTTTCGCATGTTAGGAATATATTTGAATTTGTATTTAGTTCATAATATTTGTTTATTTGTTAGTTGTTTGCCGCTTTTGGGGCATTCCATATGCTCTTCCTGCCTCCTCAGATTTCCCATCATAGAAAGCATTACCTTAATGGGGATTAAGGTTTTACCTTAATGGGATTAAGGTTTTTTCCTTAATGGGTTGAATTAGGGATGTTAAATATGCATGGCTGGAATCAAACATACCACGGATTCCGGTTTATTGCATGAAGCTTCTCCTTTTTTTTTAATTCCTTCGGCGTGAAGCTCAAAGGAAGGTGGCTGCTCCTTTGTTTGTTCTTTTAATTCCTCTTCCTGTAAGCTCTCGACAAAAAAGCGAGGAGAGGAAAGAGGAGAGAAGAGAGAGGAGAGTGAGAGGGAGAGGGAGAGTGAGAGGGAGAGAGGAGAGAGAGTTTCTTGTAAGTCGACGGTGTAATCTTCAAGCTAATAAAATCCTCTGCAACTCTGTGGACGTAGGCAGTTTGCCGAACCACGTAAATCTGTGTGTTTCCGTTGTTTTCTGTTTTGCGAATTTTTTTCGATCCGATTTTTCGCTTTATTGTCATTGTTTTTTCACAACATTTAGTTGGCTTACTTCATAGATATTCTGAAAGTTGTTTTCAAGGTCTTGAGATTAGATCCATATCTCACTCAATTTATGCTTGAATGCTCAAATTTCTCATCTTAAAATTTTTGATTGAAAATGCCACTCATGATTTTTTACATGGATGTATATAGATGGAGAAAGCTCTTTTTAGAGAGAGAGAGAGAGAGAGAGAGAGAGAGAGAGAGAGAGAGAGAGAGAGAGAGAACAATGTATAGGAATTGCTCTGCCTTGCATTGTGTTTGTGAGTTGCAACCTTGACACATGATTTATAGGTCCAATTGATACGCATTATGTTAAACAAATGGCTACATTAATGTTATGTCAGAAAAAAGTAGAATACATATGCCTTGTAGTGCAAATTTGTAGCATGATGAGTCTATTAATTGAGGAAGTAATCTTTCATATTGAAGAGTGCGTCTGTATGGCGAGTGCGGCAACTTTGCTGAGTTGATTCACCAAGTTGTCTTTGTAGGCTTAGTTAACTTGTGTGTTGTTCTGATTTGAATTTGTCTTCCAGCTGATTTATTGGTTTGAATTTAGTTATTTGGAAATGTGGTAATATCATATACAATGCTTGAAACATTGTTGTTTATTCGACGGAAGATGGTGCTAGATTTATAAATAGGAATGTTTTGGGCGCTATGTGTGTAATTTGCCCTTTTGGGAATTCAGCCATACAACATAATCTTTAAATTTATTGTCATGTTATTGACTGAGCTTCAATAGGTAGTAGTGTTTGTTGTGATTTTGAAGGAAGCATTGGGATTAAACTTTGGGTTTTAGAAATACATAAGCATTGTGTTGCCCAATATTTAAACTTTGTTATGAATTACATTATATTTACTTTTTATGATTTGATTAAGATAAAATTAGATTAATATATTATGTAAAACATTAATAAAATATCCTAGCTATAATTCATCTTATAAGGCTTACATGTAAACATTTGAAGCCTTTAGATACCATATAAGAGCTTCACATATGTATGCACAATAATGGCATAGCATTTGTCTCAAGGTTTATTTGTGGCAAAATTTTTGTGGCACTACTTTTAGGAGAAATTATTTCATTCGGACGGCGTATGCAGAGATGCATGCATCATCTGATCTCCACGGTTCATCAGATCTTTAATCAATTTAAAAAAAAAAANTCGTTTACACCCGTAGTGTTGACTGAATCAAGAAAGTTGTCATGTAGAAGATGTACATACCATATTTGAAAGGTAGATAAAAAACATTAAAAATATTCTATAGATTTACAAAATCACTATTTTCACTGGGAAGCATGATTTTAAATTTATTATGAATTTGTTATCATGATTATGAGCATTTATTTTACATGGATAGTTTGGAATGTTGGTGATTTATACTGTTGCAGTGACAATGTTGAAAAGTGTTAACGTGTTTTAATCTTATAATTGAAGGTGTACATCAAAGACATGCATGCGAGTCGATTTTTTGTGAAAATATGTTTTAATTTAATTTAGTATGTATATATAATTTTGGTTTTGAAAATAATGTTTTGATTTTGAAAAATGACATCAAATAGATCTAATATATTTAATAGTTTAGATAGTTGAACACAATACCACAAGTATTACGCCACCCTGAAAGATGAGAACATTACTTGTTAGTAGACTCAACCATTTAAACTAGGAAAATTTATAACATATGTTTAGTCTGCGAATTTATGAACAATAATCCCCTTCCCTAATATAAAGACTAGACAATGTTTAGATCATCTGAGTTCCTAATTTCCAATAGAAGCAAACCCCTATAGTTAATTACATGTTAAGAAACCTGAATCTTCTAAGAAAACTCTCGGTTAATATTAAGGGTTTCGACTTTAAGAATTCAATGTATAATTTTCATGATTGTTTATAGAAAATTCAAATGAGAAGAGCTCAATGTAGAAGAGTTATTTTGCAAATTAAAAGAGCGAGAAGTAAGAGACGTCACAGATTTTGTGTAGACCATGATGACTTCCAAAACTATCATATGATTTGGTTTTATATTTTGAAAATGATGTTTATTTGATATTTACTCCTGCCAATTAATTAAAATTAGGGCTTACATTTACACAATATATGATTCATGCAAATAGCTTATGAAGATAGAAGGGTTTACATCATACCACATAAACAACCTTGAAACCCTAAAAAAGAGTTAGGACTTATACTGCGCAACATGGTTGTGGTGAAGCATAAGAGATAAAGTGAGGATTTATGTCATATTAGACAGAAAACCTCAAATTCCTATGGTTTTATATTTTTTTAAGATCAAGGAAAGCTCATTTGCTTCATGTTTGTCGTGGAAAGTTATCCTTTATCCGCCTGCATCATTGTCTTGCTTTCCAGACGATTAGCTTCAAGCTCCTTACTTGTGATGGCTATGGGTTTAAGGTTTATGATTGAACTTATAGTTATGGTTGGGTCTCAAGGCTTGCTATTATGCTCCCACTAAGCATATAACTTCAAAGACCCCCTAAGTAAAACATGTTGTAAGGCACAATAAAGAAGAGAAAAATGCACTAAAAAGGAAAAAAAAATGACAATGTGTGTCTGCCACCTCTGACTCTGCCGCTAAAAGGTCAACATTGAAAACATAACATCTAAATATTTAAATAAAATTCAAGGAAACACAAGCGGGTGAATTACATTAAATAAACCCATATAGAAGACCGAGACTGAGTGTAAGAATTTCAAGTTTTGGGGTGGACTTAGAATTATCATTTTTGAAGGATTTTATAGGCAATTATTGGCAATCTATGTGTATAAAGTATGACATCAGCTAGAAGTTACCAACAAGATGATCAAAGGAGGACGGTTCTTAGTCACAGTCCAGATAATCAATAAGTGGACAATCAGAACGTAACACCCATAGTTTATAGTTTGTCATGCATATAAGTAAGGTAGATTTTCACTTAGTTGTCAAAATATTAGTTTCACATGAAATATATTTGTTTTGTCATTGTATTGTATATTTTAAAAATCAGACTGTCCACAAGTTAATCACAATGTCGAGTAAGAACCACCGACAATCTCAGAAAGCAAGGGCTATTTCTTATCGAATGTAGTGTCGATCCTATACCCTCATAAGCTCCTCGAGTCAAGAGGTANGAGGGTTTACATCATACCACATAAACAACCTTAAAACCCTAAAAAAGAGTTAGGACTTATACTGCGCAACATGGTTGTGGTGAAACATAAAAGATAAAGTGAGGATTTATGTCATATTAGACAGAAAACCTCAAATTCCTATGGTTTTATATTTTTTTAAGATCAAGGAAAGCTCATTTGCTTCATGTTTGTCGTGGAAAGTTATCCTCCATCCGCCTGCATCATTGTCTTGCTTTCCAGACGATTAGCTTCAAGTTCCTTACTTGTGATGGCTATGGGTTTAAGGTTTATGATTGAACTTATAGTTATGGCTGGGTCTCAAGGCTTGCTATTATGCTCCCACTAAACATATAACTTCAAAGACCCCCTAAGTAAAACATGTTGTAAGGCACAATAAAGAAGAGAAAAATGCACTAAAAAGGAAAAAAAAATGACAATGTGTGTCTGCCACCTCTGACTCTGCCGCTAAAAGGTCAACATTGAAAACATAACATCTAAATATTTAAATAAAATTCAAGGAAACACAAGCGGGTGAATTACATTAAATAAACTCATATAGAAGACCGAGACTGAGTGTAAGAATTTCAAGTTTTGGGGTGGACTTAGAATTATCATTTTTGAAGGATTTTATAGGCAATTATTGGCAATCTGTGTGTATAAAGTATGGCATCAGCTAGAAGTTACCAACAAGAAGATCAAAGGAGGACAGTTCTTAGCCACAGTCCCGATAATCAATAAGTGGACAATCAGAACGTAACACCCATAGTTTATAGTTTGTCATGCATATAAGTAAGGTAGATTTTCACTTAGTTGTCAAAATATTAGTTTCACATGAAATATATTTGTTTTGTCATTGTATTTTATATTTTAAAAATCAGACTGTCCACAAGTTAATCACAATGTCGAGCAAGAACCACCGACAATCTCAGAAAGCAAGGGCTATTTCTTATCAAATGTAGTGTCGATCCTATACCCTCATAAGCTCCTCGAGTCAAGAGGTACAATACTATTCCACCATTCTGATTTTACCACTAGATGCCTTTCTCATCACCGTTCGTATCACCAAAACCTTCAATTTACAACAGCTCGATGACCTATATGTGACTGTATTTTAAATATCCCCAATTGTCCACAAGTTTCTAAATACAATATCCAAGACTCATACACTTAAACATTGGGTTTGATGTAAGCTAAGTGGTGACAGGATCATTTCTACTAATGTAAGTTAATTTAAAGGGTCCCGTATCATATCTTGGTGGGTCCTTAAAGATTTTAGTTTTTTATTTGGTTTTAATGGTTGTTATATTTTGAGGATGATTTTCCTCAACAAATTGTAGTAAGCCCAAAGGTTCTATAAAATATTCAAAATCTCATAAAGAAATTCAAAGTTAACTCTAAATAAACTTTAAAATCTCCCAGACTATTTCAAGTTCATAATTGGTCTTGTTATAATGTTGAGTGATCAACTTGTTCAAATTGTGCATTGTCATGTTTTGAACTGTGCTAAGTGTTTTTGTCAAATTGTGCATTGTCTTGCTATGATGTTGAGTTGATCAACTTGTTCAAATTGTAAATTGTCTTTCTATAATGTTGAGTTGATCAACTTGTTCAAATTGTAAATTGTCTTAATCAGCCTAGAGTAAGGGTATTGGTCAATTCTTAACATTATGTTAAAGATACATATGGATAAAACCTTAAGGGCACAACTGCAAAGCAATGAGAAACTTACACTCTTACCCGTCAATTGAATTTGAGCTTGTAGTATTTTAAGATGCTCCATTATCACTTTTGTTTTATTCTTCAATTAATGCTCAAATGATATTAGATGAATCCTACTTCACTACCAAGCTCTTTAAGTTTAAAGGTAAACTTATGATTTTCTTGGAAAGTTTGTAAATTGTGCTTGACATTTATTGAAGGGTTGAATTTGTCTTAACCATTGATTGCGGACTTAAAAATCAGTGAATTACTAACCTTATAACTCATCCTTGTCACTCTTGGATCATCCAAATTCTTGTCTCTTCCTAAACACAATAATTCAAGTGATTACAATTTTATCATTTTATAGAAAAGTCATGAATGGATTACTACCTCATTCACCCTTTGTGTTTCAATCACTTAAGTAGGTTAATCATCTTAATTTAATACCTTTCCCTTCTAGATTAGCCTAAAAATTTGATTAAATTAGTGTTAGGGTGCAAAATTCCAAAATTAAAATTATACCCTTATAGTTTACACCCGATAACTTTTTATATTTTTAATCAAATGACCATGAAACTTTATTGGCCTCTTACTCATGAACTAATTAAAACATCAAATGAGAAGTATATTTTTTTTAACTTCTATTTTATTTTTTATGATTATTTTAATCCATAATTAAGAATTTTCAATGTTAATTAATTTAATTACCCAAAACATGTTCTTTGTCCTTAAGGAAATTTTTAGTTGTTGCTAAAAATCAAAGGGTCACTTAGTGCAATTTTCTTGATTCTTAAGAACTGTCCTCTCTTAGATGTTAGCAGGTTATACTCATTGTCTGATGCTCACAGCGGGAGGTTGTTCGTCGGATTGCTTCCAGTCCACCCTGATCCTTCCACCACCAGTAAGAAAAGAAAAAGGCCTAAAGGATTTGCTCCATGTTTGAGAAACTTGCTTGAAAAGAAAAGTGCTTGATTTCCCAAGTCTTGCTCAGGATGGGGTGTGCAGTATCACCCCAGATGAAAAAAGTGATCCTTAAGAGTGAAAGACCAAAGCTTAAGCATCGCAAGTCAGACATGCCCCAGGTCTCCGCCAAACTCCATTAAGGGGACTGATAAACAAATGACATTTCATCAAGACTTTCTGCCAAGCTTCATTTGGGTTCCAGGATACTAAATGCTTCCACCATTCCAGAAAGACATGTTCGTTCCCCCACCAAGACAAAATCGAAACCTTGTCAGACTTTTCTACCGACACATGTAAAATTGTTAATGAAATCCAAGAAGGCATCCAATAGCATGAACTCGCTCTAAGACTTTTATTAGCTGGGGATCATACCCACCCACGACGCATTGACATGCTGCCAAAGGCATCTCGCCGCATACTCAAAAAATATTGTGTGGAGGCATAAGCCATTAGAGCAAGTCGCCGGCGTTGAGAGGTTTGTGACTCCCGAGTTTAGTCCACAAGATGAGACTCGACAAACAAATCAACTGAGATCCATCGAAGAGAAGTTGAAAAAGTCAAGAGCCGGTGTGAGGCAGTTATCAGAAGACCGAGGAAGGAACTCTGTTAATGACATGGACGAGGAGTTCGTTGAGGTCAACATGGTAGAGACACGCCCCACTTCATCTTCACGAGAAGTGTCGCCATCAAATAATGAAGATNAAAGAGAATTTGAAAAAGTCAAGAGCCGGTGTGAGGCAGTTATCAGAAGACCGAGGAAGGAACTCCGTTAATGACATGGATGAGGAGTTTGTTGAGGTCAACATGGTAGAGACACGCCCCACTTCATCTTCACGAGAAGTGTCGCCATCAAATAATGAAGATNGTTTTAAAAAATTTAATTAAAAAATTGTAATAAAAACTATATTTAATTATATTTAATTTTAGTTTTAATATAAATATAAGATTTAAATCTTGTCCCAACCCTTAATATCATACAGTTGCGTGATTAGGATTGTCAAAACGACTATTTGTTCGCGATCAGCTCATGTTCGACTCGATAAACAATTGTNTTTAAAAAATTTAATTAAAAAATTGTAATAAAATTTATATTTAATTATATTTAATTTTTGTTTTAATATAAATATAAGATTTAAATCTTGCCCCAACCCTTAATATCATACGGTTGCGTGATTAGGATTGTCAAAACGACTATTTGTTCGCGATCAGCTCATGTTCGACTCGATAAACAATTGTGTCGAACACAAACATAATTTTTGTGTTCGAGATATAAACAAGCCAAACATGAATGGTGATATTTTTTAAGAAGCTGAACAAGAGCTAACACGGCTCGCTTACACCCGTAGTGTTGACTGAACCAAGAAAGTTGTCATGTAGAAGATGTACATACCATATTTGAAAGGTAGATAAAAAACATTAAAAATATTCTATAGATTTACAAAATCACTATTTTCACTGGGAAGCATGATTTTAAATTTATTATGAATTTGTTATCATGATTATGAGCATTTATTTTACATGGATAGTTTGGAATGTTGGTGATTTATACTGTTGCAGTGACAATGTTGAAAAGTGTTAACGTGTTTTAANGGGAAGCATGATTTTAAATTTATTATGGATTTGTTATCATGATTATGAGCCTTTATTTTACATATAATCATGGATAGTTTGGAATGTTGGTGATTTATACTGTTGCAGTGACAATGTTGAAAAGTGTTAACGTGTTTTAANCAGGTTAGACTCATTGTCTGATGCTCACAGCGGGAGGTTGTTCGTCGGATTGCTTCCAGTTCACCCTGATCCTTCCACCACCAGTAAGAAAAGAAAAAGGCCCTATTTTTCTAAAGGATTTGCTCCATGTTTGAGAAGCTTGCTTGAAAAGAAAAGTGCTTGATTTCCCAAGTCTTGCTCAGAATGGGGTGTGCAGTATCACCCCAGATGAAAAAAGTGATCCTTAAGAGTGAAAGACCAAAGCTTAAGCATCGCAAGCCAGACATGCCTCAGGTCTCCGCCAAACTCCATTTGGGGGACTGATAAACAAATGACATTTCATCAAGACTTTCTGCCAAGCTTCATTTGGGTTCCAGGATACTAAATGCTTCCACCATTCCAGAAAGACATGTTCGTTCCCCCACCAAGACAAAATCGAAACCTTGTCAGACTTTTCTACCGACACATGTAAAATTGTTAATGAAATCCAAGAAGGCATCCAATAGCATGAACTCGCTCTAAGACTTTTATTAGCTGGGGATCATACCCACCCACGACGCATTGACATGCTGCCAAAGGCATCTCGCCGCATACTAAAAAAATATTGTGTGGAGGCATAAGCCATTAAAGCAAGTCGCCGGCGTTGAGAGGTTTGTGACTCCCGAGTTTAGTCCACAAGATGAGACTCGACAAACAAATCAACTGAGATCCATCAAAGAGAATTTGAAAAAGTCAAGAGCCGGTGTGAGGCAGTTATCAGAAGACCGAGGAAGGAACTCCGTTAATGACATGGATGAGGAGTTTGTTGAGGTCAACATGGTAGAGACACGCCCCACTTCATCTTCACGAGAAGTGTCGCCATCAAATAATGAAGATGTTACGGAAAAAAACAAAGGACAATACAACAAAGAGTCAGTCGTCTCGAGAAGAAGGTCGAGGAAATGATGGTTGCTTTGACAGCCCTGCATGTTTTCCACAAGTGCCACAGGTACCGCCTATTGAGGTTAACCGACAAGAGGTTGTCCAGGTTGTTGACGACAAAATAGAATCAACTGAGACCGATGAGGACAATTAAAAGAAGAAGGATTCCGCCCAGAGCATGATTTTGGAGAAAAATATTACTCAGTTGGCTGAACAAAGATTAAAGAAACAATGCCTCAGGTGAGGGCTGGATCATTAGTTCCGAGGGGTAGACCCTACCTAGAGGAATTCAATTCCATCCAATATCTTAATGGCTTTGTACCACCTCTTTTAAAGGTTTTCGATGGGAAGAGGAACCTATGTCAGCACGCTGCGCACTTTCGAGCAAGTTGCTGCAATGCAGGGGGTTGTGAGCTCTCATCTTCAGCCAGTTTGTCAGCAGCCTTACCTGTGCTGCTTTTGGTTAGTATGTATAGCTTCCTAATGGGTCTGTTAAGACTTTTACGAATATGAAGATGAAGGGTTGAGTCTACAGGCTCGGGTTGTAAGGGTTTGCCTATGATGCTTACCTCTCCACCAGTACATTTGTGGTTTCTACCACTACCGTACCAGATGAGGAAATTTCCAGAAGTGATGTGGCATTCTCTGCTGAGAGGAGGCCTGCTTCTCTCAGATGAAATCAGAGCTAAAGACCAACATGAAGGCAAAGTTGAAGGCTGAGTTGGATTCCTTCAGGTAGCAGATAAGGGAACATGGCA
>JXCR01146317.1:49232-73656 GCA_002079205.1 Phalaenopsis hybrid cultivar
ACCCTTTGTGTTTCAATCACTTAAGTAGGTTAATCATCTTAATTTAATACCTTTCCCTTCTAGATTAGCCTAAAAATTTGATTAAATTAGTGTTAGGGTGCAAAATTCCAAAATTAAAATTATACCCTTATAGTTTACACCCGATAACTTTTTATATTTTTAATCAAATGACCATGAAACTTTATTGGCCTCTTACTCATGAACTAATTAAAACATCAAATGAGAAGTATATTTTTTTTAACTTCTATTTTATTTTTTATGATTATTTTAATCCATAATTAAGAATTTTCAATGTTAATTAATTTAATTACCCAAAACATGTTCTTTGTCCTTAAGGAAATTTTTAGTTGTTGCTAAAAATCAAAGGGTCACTTAGTGCAATTTTCTTGATTCTTAAGAACTGTCCTCTCTTAGATGTTAGCAGGTTATACTCATTGTCTGATGCTCACAGCGGGAGGTTGTTCGTCGGATTGCTTCCAGTCCACCCTGATCCTTCCACCACCAGTAAGAAAAGAAAAAGGCCTAAAGGATTTGCTCCATGTTTGAGAAACTTGCTTGAAAAGAAAAGTGCTTGATTTCCCAAGTCTTGCTCAGGATGGGGTGTGCAGTATCACCCCAGATGAAAAAAGTGATCCTTAAGAGTGAAAGACCAAAGCTTAAGCATCGCAAGTCAGACATGCCCCAGGTCTCCGCCAAACTCCATTAAGGGGACTGATAAACAAATGACATTTCATCAAGACTTTCTGCCAAGCTTCATTTGGGTTCCAGGATACTAAATGCTTCCACCATTCCAGAAAGACATGTTCGTTCCCCCACCAAGACAAAATCGAAACCTTGTCAGACTTTTCTACCGACACATGTAAAATTGTTAATGAAATCCAAGAAGGCATCCAATAGCATGAACTCGCTCGTAAGACTTTTATTAGCTGGGGATCATACCCACCCACGACGCATTGACATGCTGCCAAAGGCATCTCGCCGCATACTAAAAAAATATTGTGTGGAGGCATAAGCCATTAAAGCAAGTCGCCGGCGTTGAGAGGTTTGTGACTCCCGAGTTTAGTCCACAAGATGAGACTCGACAAACAAATCAACTGAGATCCATCAAAGAGAATTTGAAAAAGTCAAGAGCCGGTGTGAGGCAGTTATCAGAAGACCGAGGAAGGAACTCCGTTAATGACATGGATGAGGAGTTTGTTGAGGTCAACATGGTAGAGACACGCCCCACTTCATCTTCACGAGAAGTGTCGCCATCAAATAATGAAGATGTTACGGAAAAAAACAAAGGACAATACAACAAAGAGTCAGTCGTCTCGAGAAGAAGGTCGAGGAAATGATGGTTGCTTTGACAGCCCTGCATGTTTTCCACAAGTGCCACAGGTACCGCCTATTGAGGTTAACCGACAAGAGGTTGTCCAGGTTGTTGACGACAAAATAGAATCAACTGAGACCGATGAGGACAATTAAAAGAAGAAGGATTCCGCCCAGAGCATGATTTTGGAGAAAAATATTACTCAGTTGGCTGAACAAAGATTAAAGAAACAATGCCTCAGGTGAGGGCTGGATCATTAGTTCCGAGGGGTAGACCCTACCTAGAGGAATTCAATTCCATCCAATATCTTAATGGCTTTGTACCACCTCTTTTAAAGGTTTTCGATGGGAAGAGGAACCTATGTCAGCACGCTGCGCACTTTCGAGCAAGTTGCTGCAATGCAGGGGGTTGTGAGCTCTCATCTTCAGCCAGTTTGTCAGCAGCCTTACCTNTCGATGAGGACAATTAAAAGAAGAAGGATTCCGCCCAGAGCATGATTCTGGAGAAAAATATTACTCAGTTGGCCGAACAAAGATTAAAGAAACAATGCCTCAGGTGAGGGCTGGATCATTAGTTCCGAGGGGTAGACCCTACCTAGNCCGATGAGGACAATTAAAAGAAGAAGGATTCCGCCCAGAGCATGATTTTGGAGAAAAATATTACTCAGTTGGCTGAACAAAGATTAAAGAAACAATGCCTCAGGTGAGGGCTGGATCATTAGTTCCGAGGGGTAGACCCTACCTAGAGAAATTCAATTCCATCCAATATCTTAATGGCTTTGTACCACCTCTTTTAGAGGTTTTCGATGGGAAGAGGAACCTATGTCAGCACGCTGCGCTTTTTCGAGCAAGTTGCTGCAATGCAGGGGGTTGTGAGCTCTCATCTTCAGCCAGTTTGTCAGCAGCCTTACCTGTGCTGCTTTTGGTTAGTATGTATAGCTTCCTAATGGGTCTGTTAAGACTTTTACGAATATGAAGATGAAGGGTTGAGTCTACAGGCTCGGGTTGTAAGGGTTTGCCTATGATGCTCACCTCTCCACCAGTACATTTGTGGTTTCTACCACTACCGTACCAGATGAGGAAATTTCCAGAAGTGATGTGGCATTCTCTGCTGNCTGAAGATGAAAGGTTGAGTCTACAGGCTCGGGTTGTAAGGGTTTGCCTATGATGCTTACCTCTCCACCTGTACATTTGTGGTTTCTACCACTACCGTACCAGATGAGGAAATTTCCAGAAGTGATGTGGCATTCTCTGCTGAGAGGAGGCCCGCTTCTCTCAAATGAGATCAGAGCTAAAGACCAACATGAAGGCAAAGTTGAAGGCTGAGTTGGATTCCTTCAGGTAGCAGATAAGGGAACATGGCAATGTAGCATTAGCATTGGAGGAGGAAGCGGCAGAGGATGATGAGGATGAGATTGACGAGATAATGGAGGTTAATTAAGAGGGGCATTTTTTTTAATGTTTATGTACATTTGGATATATATATATATATATATATATAAATATATATATAAATANGAACATCGATATACCTGATTTAAAGTAAATGCAATCTATTTATTTATTATTTGATTGGATAATTTACTGTTTGACAGCTATGTTATTTTGTTAAATGTTCGAAATTATATAGTAAATATTGTGGTAACAGGTGCGGTACTGTAAATATGAAAGAAAGAATTTATTTTTTTTCTTATACTACAGGTTTCTGAGGGCTTGCCGTCGATTTTACGACGATTCCAAACTCAAAACTGACTGCTAACTGGTGAACATTTTTACCGATGTTTAATCGACACATAACAAACGACATAAGATGTGTCACACAAAAATGACGGGCGCAACACTTTTCCAACAATTAACCCGTCGGTTATAAAAAATAACGCATAAATGACATTATCTGATAGTTTNGCTGGTGAACATTTTTACCGATGTTTAATCGACACATAACAAACGACATAAGATGCGTCACACAAAAATGACGAGCGCAACACTTTTCCAACAATTAACCCGTCGGTTATAAAAAATAACGCATAAATGACATTATCTGATAGTTTTACCTGCGTCAAAAAACTGATGGTGTGACACTTTTTCAATTGTTAACCCTTCAGTTTTAAAAACGACGCATAATCGACAATTTTACCTGTTTCAGAAAACTAACGGGTGTGACACTTTTCCGACATATATGTCGCACTATTACCGACAGATCAACCGGTCGTTACGATTATCGATGACTCGAATTTTCTTATAAAAAACTTTGACATTAAATCATCGAATAACCGTCAATACATTTATACTGTCGGAATATCGATCGGTTTTGGAATTACCGACAAGCATTTTACTTACAAGTTTAAAACCGTCGATAACATTAAAAACAATGAGNCGACATTAAATCATCGAATAACCGTCAATACATTTATATTGTCGGAATCGGTTTTGGAATTACCGACAAGCATTTTACTTACAAGTTTAAAACCGTCGATAACATTAAAAACAATGAGTTTTCTTTTCATAACCGACGGACTGTGTCCGTCGGAAAAAACTTAAATTTCTATTGTGCAATTTTGTGATTAAAAGCCCAGAAGGAAGTGCGTTGAGGTAACCATTTTCCTATAGCGGTGTAGTGTTTGTTGAATGTTATTAATAAATTATTGAAGATGTGGCCTCTCTTATATTCAATATCTAAAAATTTGGCTTTCTTGCCCAAGCAAACGATAGAAAAAACCAAAACTCTCTCTCTTTTTAAAGTTTATCTTATGCTAGAAATCTTTCTACCAATCTAAATATGAATAAACTTTGAACAATAAAGATTTCAACAAGAACTTCAACTATTAAAGTCTTAGATATATATCTTATAGGTCTATATACATTTAAAAATATCCCATAAAAAAATATCTCAATTAGAAGAGGTTGTTTTTAGCAAGGAAAGTATACCCAAACCCAACAAAAATCATTGAATTTTGAAATTATTTGAACCCCATACATAATCTCANCAACTATTAAAGTCTTAGATATATATCTTATAGGTCAATATACATTTAAAAAACTCCCATAAAAAATATCTCAATTAGAAGAGGTTGTTTTTTACAAGGAAAGTATACCCAAACCCAACAAAAATCATTGAATTTTGAAATTATTTGAACCCCATACATAATCTCATTACTAAGCCAACAATCATAATACACCTTATTTTCAAAAAATAACAAAGCCATCCTCATTTTCTTAAGAAGAAAATAAAGCTATCATCAATCTATAAAATATTTAACCATTGCATGCTTGTGGTTGAGCAAAGAGATTGATACATCCTTAGAAAACTAAAAGAATGGATAGTTGGGCTTAATGGCATGTGAGGTGAGCTACCAAATAAAAATCTCTCAAATAAAGCAAAATTCCAATGAAATTTATCCCAAAAAGCAACCCAACATGATCAAAATTGCGACATCACCCTCAACGATTAAAGATAAAATAATTTATTTATCGAGCGAAGATAAAATGAGATACTATTGTTGCTGATTGAAGTAACCCCAAACTAATTATGAACCACAAAAGAAAATGAAACTCATTAATGGAGGAAAAAATAAAATGAGGTACAATTGGTGTTGGTTGAAGTAACAACAAACTAATTTTGAACCACAGAAGAAAATAACTCTTATGAATTAGGAAGATGTGTCGCCCAAAGAAGGCCATGTGTAGAAGCGATGAAGGTGTATTGTAACTACGATAGAAGTGATTTTCTTAGAAGCAAAGCTAAACTAACTTAAGAGTCCATAAAGCATAATAATCCTAGAGATGTAGCCAAATCTCACATCAGATGACCCATTAACCTTCTCACTATTGAGAGAAAATTTTAACCCCCAATAACTTCAATAATCCCTGGAAATAACCCCTGTAATAACTCCCAATAATCCTCTAATTGCCTCAGTGATTTCACTTCAATAAACCTCTGCATTAACCCCCACAATAACTCCCCAATAACCCCCCAATAACCCCAATAACCTTTGTAGTTTCACTTCAGTAACCCTTCAATAGCTTCCACGTTCTAGCATACGTGACGGCATATAATTGGAGTCCGTATAGAAAATTGTGTACGGACTTTGTATGGAAAATTCTCTCCAAGATCGTAGGCACAATTCTTAAGCCAAAATATTCAAAATAGAAGCCCAGCAAAAGCTTAAATATGTTAATATATCCAAAAATTGACAAGTACTTAAATCTATATGTTTGTGGGCCACCAAAAATTTAATTGATTTTGGTAATATTATCCTTCAAAATTTTATTTATTTTTATATAAAATTTCAAAAAAAAATAATTATTGAGCATTTAGTTATTTTAATTGATTTAAAAATATTAGCAATTAATTTTAAATCTTTCGATGTAAAAAAATAAATGATAATTTAAGAATACAATTAATTAAACTAAATAGCATCGCAATTTGATAATGAATCATTTAAAATAATTAAACATAAGAATCATATGCGAGTGGAAAAATTATTTTATCATGATATATAAAATTTACGTCTAGAGTCCAATGAGCACGAGCATGTGCCACGTGATAAGAGATCTTATCCCCTTTAAAAAACTTACCCAATATATTATAATGGCGCTCACAATTTTCCCTCCGATTAACTGCTCTTTTTCTTACTCGTCCGCCGACGAAAGCAGACATCGAAGCGGTGTCCGTGTCGGTGCCGCCACCCTCCGCCCTCTGCTGTCATATAAGACAGCACCTGAGAACTCCAGAGGCTGGCACTTCACNTAGCATGTGCCACGTGATAAGAGAATCTTACCCCCTTTAAAAAACTTACCCAATATATTATAACGGCGCTCACCAACCATGTGCGGACTCAAAATGAAAATTTTCCCTCCGGTTAACTTCCTCTCAGTCGAGATTTTTCTTACTCGTCCGCCGACGAAAGCAGACATCGAAGCGGTGTCCGTGCCGGTGCCGCCACCCTCCGCCCTCTGCTGTCATATAAGACAGCACCTGAGAACTCCAGAGGCTGGCACTTCACTCCCATCAATATAGTCTTTTTCCACAAACCTTCCTCTACATCTTCTCCTTTCTTTTCTTCTACTTCTTCTTCTTCCAAATCATCCTCCTTGACCATCCTCCCCATTGCATACTTCGACAAGCCGTTCCTCCGGCTACAGCCGGTACATAGCCGCCTCATACCATTACTCACAAACTGAACAATGAACCGTCCCGACGATAACCGCGAGTCATAATCTCGGCCTGCCGTCGCCGAACTTAGCCTCCGTGCGGCGCCTGACAGGTGCCGCTGATACGTGGCCATAATCTCCGTACCCCTTTCCATCAATTCGTCGGCAAAATTTGACCAGAAAGTATAAAATACAATGCAGCATACAAAAATATATTAGTTAACGAGCGGGTTAATACTGTCAAGGGCAATATGTAACAATTATTGTCAAAAAGCTCATTAATGGGGCCTGACTGAAATCTCTCACCGATTGGGTTTGCTAAGACATAGAGTCTAGTTCATGGCATGGGTCATATGGTTGTGCGGTTTTAGTTCCATGATTCTGTGTTGTAAAATGAATGAATAATGTGAAAAAGGACATATCCAAATACAAACATTCGTCTCCATATATACAACTTTGGAGGTGTCTATGGTAGTGTGGTAAAGGATTTGACTAGAAACTAGAAAGTACATGGGTGCAAAAAGGTGTATATGTTGGCAGAAGTTAACTATATATTAAAAGGAAAAGAGCTGCAAGAGTTTGGGGGGCCTGACAAAAGGAATGTTAATGTAGTCCCCATTAATGAAAACACGAAGAGCTTAAGGAGGAGAATCGGTAAAAAGAGTCTCTTGATGAGCATCAACAAATTTAGCAAGCCAATCAGTAGGCACATTAGCTTCCCTAGGAGTGAATGACCATTTAACAAAAATAATTCTAGCCAAAACAGTGATGTGTTTAAAAATAAGATGGAACTGTCATGAGGGATCAGCTAAGCCACAACACTTCCAAAGAACAAAAAAAAACCATTTCAATAATCACATTAGTCCAATGGAGTGTAGTGGAAAGTCTAAATGCAGATAGAGCAGCATAGGCTTCAGAAGTCAAAGAGGAAACAGGCTGAAGAGGAGCACCAAAGACCAGAAGAGCTTTAACCAAATAATTTTTATATGCTCTACTTAGCTCTCATCCCNGCATAGGCTTTAGAAGTCAAAGAGGAAACAGGTTGAAGAGGAGCACCAAAGACCAGAAGAGCTTTAACCAAATAATTTTTATATGCTCTACTTAGCTCTCATCCCACAAGATGCGATCTTTGTATATATTTCAAGATAGAACATGCAAAACTCTATTTTGCAGGTTTAGTCTTATTTTTAACTTTCTTATATACTCTTAGAGCTCCTACAAGAGTCTGTACTAGAAATAAGGTATTAGCATGAGTACTGGAGCGTAGAATAGAGACTGTGTGGAGTGGATCAAGAGTTGTTTGCTCATGCCTATTACCTTAATTATAGATTCTACATTTACTGTATAGTTTTAATATCATACACATATATACAATGTGCAACTATACTTTTCTTTTTGGATTGTACCAGACTCAGTGGCATTGTTGGTCTCTTATTCATTTATATTAAGTGTATAATTTTCACCACCTACATTATGTTTACTCTTTTTCATGGTATAAATTTTTTCTTATAAATTTATTTTTTAGTGATTTATCGTTAATAAAATTTAGGATAAAAAAGTCAAGAATTTAAATCTATTATACTATTTCCTATGCTTACTTTTCTTACATGGATTTCAGGTTAGTTTTAAAATGGTCATAAAGAGATGCATTCTGCTCTTGAGTATGCTAATAGGGCTTCCAAGCTTAGGATGTCATTGCTTTCTGCATACATACTACATTACCCTAAAGAAAGTGTTATTGCTTTCCAGTTTGATAGGCTCACCATTTTTTTATATGATTACTTAATTGTCTAGTGTGGTATAGGATATTAGAGGGTTTCTCTCATTGGATGAGATTATAGTTACTTTTTGGGAAGGCATAGCTTTGTAGCTAAGTCTTCTGTTTCCACTTCTTATAGGTCTCTTATCCATATTTTTACAAGGAATAATCCTTATTCTTATTTTTGAACCAATTAGAGCTATTGTTGCTTAGACATCTTTTTCTTTTCACTTTGGATCTATTGAATTACTTAATACGATGCAATACATAGGCTACAGATGAAGTGTAACCCNGTATCCATATTCTTACAAGGAATAATCCTTATTCCTATTTTTGAACCAATTAGAGCTATTGTTGCTTAGACATCTATTTCTTTTCACTTTGGATCTATTGAATTACTTAATACGATGCAATACATAGGCTACAGATGAAGTGTATCCCAACTTGGTTAGGTCAACTACCTTCACGACTTAATAGATTTGGATCTCAATAATCAGGGAGGATGGGTCCATGAAGCTTTGACCAGGCTCTCTCTACATACATCCATTTTTTTTTGACCTACCTATTGGTATACCCCTTTTGGGCACAATCGATTCCTTTGTTGAATCTTTATAGATGNACCCAACTTGGTTAGGTCAACTACCTTCACAACTTAATAGATTTGGATCTCAATATTCAGGGAGGATGGGTCCATGAAGCTTTGACCAGGCTCTCTCTACATACATCCATTTTTTTTTTGACCTACCTATTGGTATACCCCTTTTGGGCACAATCGATTCCTTTGTTGAATCTTTATAGATGTGTAATGTAAGCCCTCTCAGTTCAGTGGCATCAACCTATCAATTTTTTTGTAATTAATTATCTGCCTAGTGGCCTAGCTTTGTCACGACTATTGGAGGATTGAACAACTAGGATTGCCAAAAATATTCTTAGCAACATATATATCAAAAGTTCAACGTAAAGAAAACATAACACCTTTTATCATGACTATTGTTGACCTAATTTTTTATCAATTTTTTTCTGTCTTGTGTTTAGTTGAATCTCACTTAACCTAAATCTTGAGAAGATCCTTATTTAAGAAATCTAAAATTTAACTTAATAAAGAAATTAAAATTAACCAAAACAAACCCTTAATAACACTCTAAAATTAACCTAAAATCAGTCTTAATAAAAAAAAAACTCTAAAATTACCATTTTCTCTCCACAGATCATTCTAAGACACGAAACTTCATTATGAAAGTTTCATGGTATATATAAAGATCATCTGATAAGAAATTTACATAAAATTCTTCAGCTCAAAATTTCAAGTGTAAATAGTGTTTTCCACAAACCATAAAATTATCATTTTTTTCCAACAGGATAATCTGTTGGTCAAAATTATATTTTGTGCATTGCATAATCTTCATAATTATGNCCAACGTAGAAAACATAACACCTTTTATCATGACTATTGTTGACCTAATTTTTTATCAATTTTTTTCTATCTTGTGTTTAGTTGAATCTCACTTAACATAAATCTTGAGAAGATCATTATTTAAGAAATCTAAAATTTAACTTAATAATGAAATTAAAATTAACCAAAATAAACCCTAAATATCACTCTAAAATTAACCTAAAATCAGTCTTAATAAAAAAAAAACTCTAAAATTACCATTTTCTCTCCACAGATCATTCTAAGACACGAAACTTCATTATGAAAGTTTCATGGTATATATAAAGAGAATCTGATAAAAATTTTACATAAAATTCTTTAGCTCAAAATTTCAAGTGTAAATAGTGTTTTCCACAAACCATAAAATTGTCATTTTTTTCCAACAGGATAATCTGTTGGTCAAAATTATATTTTGTGCATTGCATAATCTTCATAATTATGTATAAAGAGTATGCAAATTAGTTTAGTGGTAAAAAGATTCCATTTTTACATAAAATTATGATCTGAGGTTTTTCTACAAGAAAAATGTTTACACATACGACAATTTCAATGAGTCATTATTTTTCAAAGTGAACTTTGTCACTGTGTTTGTATCGTAGTAATCTTTCACATGAATCTCTCCATGCTTAAATCTGACACCATTCACTATAGTACTGATGACTAAATAACGTAGGTAATAATATTAAAAACCATAGATAAATTATCGATGATTAAGCTATGAGTTATTCAACATGCCAAAAATGCATGTCATTAATTTAATTACCTACAAAATTCTCAATGATGTTTTAACACTGAAGGTTATCCAATGAATATTACCTGTCGTTGTTGCTTTAAATGTACAATGTGTTATATCATCGGTAATATCATTGACGCAATTAATTGTTAGAGAAGTGTTGCACTTTCACTGAAAAGTGTCGGACCTCTTCCAAAAAAGTGTCACATAACCATCGGTTAACCATAGATTATTACTTACAGATATATCTGTTAGAANTACGAGTTGTTCACGAACAACGAGCCAAATTGACAGCCCTAATCAAGATATCTCAAGTTATAGAAAAATAAAAAAAGGATATTTTTGTTACATATGTCGGGAGAGAGAAAGATCTTCTTTTTCCAAACATTTTTCCAAACATTTGCAAAGGTGCAAAATTTGACCAGAAAGTATAAAATACAATGCAGCATACAAAAATATATTAGTTAACGAGCGGGTTAATANAGGTTTTTCTACAAGAAAAATGTTTACACATACGACAATTTCAATATGTCATTATTTTTCAAAGTGAACTTTGTCACTGTGTTTGTATCGTAGTAATCTTTCACATGAATCTCTCCATGCTTAAATCTGACACCATTCACTATAGTACTGATGACTAAATAACGTAAGTAATAATATTAAAAACCATAGGTAAATTAATTATCGATGATTAAGCTATGAGTTATTCAACATGCCAAAAATGCATGTCATTAATTTAATTACCTACAAAATTCTCAATGATGTTTTAACACTGAAGGTTATCCAATGAATATTACCTGTCGTTGTTGCTTTAAATGTACAATGTGTTATATCATCGGTAATATCATTGACGCACTTAATTGTTAGAGAAGTGTTGCACTTTCATTGAAAAGTGTCGCACCTCTTCCAAAAAAGTGTCACATAACCATCGGTTAACCATAGATTATTACTTACAGATATATCTGTTAGAAAAGTATAATGCCTTAAGAAGACGTTGCTTTTTTGATAGTTTATTGAACAACCGTCAAACTCTTCCAGAAAGTCATGAAATCATTCGTAAGTCGTTTAAAACTTGTAGCACCAATTAAAAAATTCTTTCTTCAACATTGCAATTTACACATATGCAATCGTAAGACTACAATTTCAAAATAACATGGCATAGTGCAGGAATTGAAGTAGTTATTAAACTAAAATCACATTAGTAATTGACACATAAACCATAAATAGAAATAAAAGATAGTTGATTTCATTAAACCAAGAGAAATGAAAAATTATGCAAAAAAAAGATTGTTCAAAACCAATTAATTGTTTTGCCTAAACAAATATAAGAAAATAACCCCCGGCTCCTCCTCCGTCCTCACCTCCTCATCATCATCCTAAACTGGCTCCTGAACTTGCTGCNCGCTTTTTTGATAGTCTATTGAACAACCGTCAAACTCTTCCAGAAAGTCATGAAATCATTTGTAAATCGTTTAAAACTTGTAGCACCAATTAAAAAACTCTTTCTTCAACATTGCAATTTACACATATGCAATCATAAGACTACAATTTCAAAATAACATGGCATAGTGCAGGTATTGAAGTAGTTATTAAACTAAAATCACATTAGTAATTGACACATAAACCATAAATAGAAATAAAAGATAGTTGATTGCATTAAACCAAGAGAAATGAAAAATTATGCAAAAAAAATATTGTTCAAAACCAATTAATTGTTTTGCCTAAACAAATATAAAAAAATAACCCCCGGCTCCTCCTCCGTCCTCACCTCCTCATCATCATCCTAAACTGGCTCCTGAACTTGCTGCTTTGGTCTCAATCGTTTGTAACGCAACATCACTTCAATATCAAACTTCATTTTTAGCTCCATATCTGATCTTAGAGCGGCTATTTAGGTAGAGAATTGGGTAGCAAACTTGGAAGCAACTGACAATGAATCTCCTCCTACTATGTAGTAGAAGTCGATGCCCCAAATATGCTAAAGGTTGGAGAGCATCATAGGCTGGTGCTTGACTCCATAACCCTCACAGGCACCAACGTACACAGAGTCATCACAGGCGAAGAGCCCAAAGATGTGTTACTATGGAGGTGAGTCTTACTCATAAGAGCTCAGATCTTCCCTATTCCTCACCTCATAGTAGGAGACCAGGGTCTGCTCGTCAGTCCCCTACGAGACCGAGTTATTTGCGCTTTGTCTTGTAGGCCGTCAAGCATGTCCAGGAGTTCTGTGGGGCTCTAGATATGGAGCTTGATGGGGATGTCCCAGGGCTTCGTTTTGTGCCTTTTACTACTTCTATGGTGGTGTTGGCTGCAACTCTTTTTGTACCTGCNTATCACAGGCGAAGAGCCCAAAGATGTGTTACTATGGAGGTGAGTCTTACTCATAGTAGCTCAAATCTTCCCTATTCCTCACCTCATAGTACGAGACCGAGTTATTTGCGCTTTGTCTTGTAAGCCGTCAAGCATGTCCAGGAGTTCTGTGGGGCTCTAGATATGGAGCTTGATGGGGTTGTCCCAGGGCTTCGTTTTGTGCCTTTTACTACTTCTATGGTGGTGTTGGCTGCAACTCTTTTTGTACCTGCTTCTAATGATGATAATAAAAAGAAGTATTTGTTTGCTTACTACTCTTATGCTTTAAGTCAATATTCTACTCATATTGTTTTTGATAGCAAGGCGAGATCAGGCGCATCTCCACTGATACTCCCTGTATTCATAGCTAAGAAAGGGCTAACACCCGTCCAAGAGGAAGTGATTCCGGAAGGATCTATTAATTTACATCTCTTGAGGTTTCCCGTCCAGTTTTGGAGGCTGCTCTTCTGACTCCAAGAAAAGTTGTACCTTTAGCTTGGAGCAACCTCAGGTTAACCCCGAGGGTGAGCTTAAGTTCCATCCTGAGGAGGACATCCCGANCTCCAGTTTTGGAGGCTGCTCTTCTGACTCCAAGAAAAGTTGTCCCTTTAGCTTGGAGCAACCTCAGGTTAACCCCGAGGGTGAGCTTAAGTTCCATCCTGAGGAGGACATCCCGATGGAGCTTCTGTTGTTCTTGATGACCTCCTCAAAGAGGATGGCCTTCTCGACAAGATGGAAAACTTCCATGTTATGGTGGTGACCACTCGTGATCAAAGATATTCTATTGATGACCCACTACATGATCTCAATGTGGCTGACCATCATGAGCCCACAGAGGCTCAAGACGCCTCCGTGATTGATCAAGGAGGTCCTACTCTTGAGGAGACTATCACCTAGTGATCCTCACTACTCAGATTGTTGTGTTACAAGTTGAATGTGTTGGGTCCGACACAATCTCACCTTCGAAGTAGCTAGAGAAATGAGGAAGAGTAGCAACCTTAATTGAGAGTTTTCTCAAACAATCCCAGATTGCTTAAGATTTAATTAACTNCATCTACAGGGTCAGATAGCGATCCTCACTACTCAGATTGTTGTGTTACAAGTTGACTGTGTTGGGTCCGACACAATCTCACCTTCGAAGTAGCTAGAGGAATGAGGAAGAGTAGCAACCTTAATTGAGAGTTTTCTCAAACAATCCCAGATTGCTTAAGATTTAATTAACTATAGCGGTTTGCCCTTATGGGAAGAAGATAACCCCATAACAGATATAATAACCTGAATATCCGGTTGTGGGTTTTCTTTTATTAGGTCTTCTTTAAGTATACCTCTAAAGTGTCTTAAACTAACACACTTTAGAGNCTTGCCCTTATGGGAAGAAGATAACCCCATAACAGATATAATAACCTGAATATCCAGTTGTGGGTTTTCTTTTATTAGGTCTTCTTTAAGTATACCTCTAAAGTGTCTTAAACTAACACACTTTAGAGCTATCTTCATTAAGAACACTTCACAAAAGCTTCCCCACGTGTTTCTTTTGTTAGTCTCCATCATTGTAAGCCTTAGCTCCCCGATCCCTTCTTTCTTCAGATCATCCACACAATCAAAGAGAGAGTTATTCAAAGACAAAGGGCTATGCAATGGAAGCAACTTCAAAATAACACATGATGATATTTGAACAACAGCGCACATCACATCGATGGCAACACCCGCGGACGGGTGATCAATTCCCTTTAAGTACCAATATTGACCCACAGGTAGAGGAATCTCGACTGGCCCTTAGAAATCTCCCGGGTCAATTATCTGAAGTTCGGTGTCAAACATGATGTTGCATTTTCTGAGGAAGGACACTGTAGAATTGCTCTAGGAAGCCGTGATGATCTATATGAGGAGGGATGTAGTCACCTTCCTCATAGATGTTGAAGATAAAGCTATTTGGTATGCNGATCAAAAAGAGAGTTATTCAAAGACAAAGGGCTATGCAATGGAAGCAACTTCAAAATAACAACATGATGATAGTTGAACAACAGCGCACATCACATCGATGGCAACACCCGCGGACGGGTGATCAATTCCCTTTAAGTACCAATACTGACCCACAGGTAGAGGAATCTCGACTGGCCCTTCAATTATCTGAAGTTTGGTGTCAAACATGATGTTGCATTTTCTGAGGAAGGACACTGTAGAATTGCCCTAGGAAGTCGTGATGATCTATATGAGGAGGGATGTAGTCACCTTCCTCATAGATGTTGAAGATAAAGCTATTTGGTATGCAGTTGCCTAGCAAGAAATGCCATGATACCATGATCTTGATCATTTTCCTTATCAAAGATGTCATCGAATCCACCTCATTATGTCCGATAATTCCTAGGGGATTCCATTCACTTCTGTAAGTGAAGTTATAGCAGCATCTGCATTGAATAGTGATTCTTCCTTTGCCCCTCATCCATTTTTTGTGGTTTTGAGTATATCTTTCTTTTTAAGTGATTGGCGCATCTTTTGTCTCTCAGATCAAAGATGCAATCGACTATCTTGCTTTGCTCATAATAGGAAAATATGTTTGTTTGGAGTTCTAATCCGTCCATAATATTGACANGTGGCTTTGAGTATATCTTTCTTTTTAAGTGATTGGCGCATCCTTTGTCTCTCAGATCAAAGATGCAGTCGACTATCTTGCTTTGCTCATAATAGGAAAATATGTTTGTTTGGAGTTCTAATCCGTCCATAATATTGACATATTTTTCATGTATTTTCTGAAAATGCTTAAAATTTTGCCTTTGGACCCTTTGAAATTTTTCTAGCTCATACTTCAAAGTTATCTGTAGGTATCGTGGTCCGACAAAGTGAGGAACATATGGCTCTATCGTCGGATGTTCTTCTTTTTTATTTTAGGAAATATCTCTTAGACAGTGTACTTTGAGAATATATTTGATGGTGTATACTCAGGGGGAGTGTTATACTTGATAGAATCTACCTCTGTAATCTCGTTCTCCGAAATAGCTATGACATCCTCAGTAACCATCTCTAGTGCTCGTCTCTTCTCCAACTTATCAAGCATCCTATGCTTACGACTGTTGCGATTCTTCTTTGTATGGGAGTTAGAGCAACCTTTCTTTCAGGTTGACCTTCTAGAGACTCCTTAAGAGGAGCACTGATGAACTCATCTTCAGCTGTCATGATCATTGATTTTATCCTGCTGACTCCATCATATTGGTTATCAATTACATTTGACCTCTTCCTCAATTTTTTCCAGCTATCTCTTCTTCACAGACGTGTCACTTTTCTTACTTTTGAATCTCAGTACATACTTCTGGTCACGTACCTTATCTTAGCTCACGACATTCAGCTAAATCTATGTCTAAGTCGATGACAGTTCCCTTTGCCACTTTCTGCTCATTGAGTGTGAGATTGATGTCATTTCTAAAAGANATGGTCCGACAAAGTGAGGAACGTATGGCTCTATCGTCGGATGTTCTTCTTTTTTATTTTAGGAAATATCTCTTAGACAATGTGCTTTGAGAATATATTTGTTGGTGTATACTCAGGGGGAGTGTTATACTTGATAGAATCTACCTCCGTAATCTCGTTCTCCGAAATAGCTATGACATCCTCAGTAACCATCTCTACTGCTCGTCTCTTCTCCAACTTATCAAGCATCCTATGCTTACGACTGTTGTGATTCTTCTTTGTATGGGAGTTAGAACAACCTTTCTTTCATGTTGACCTTCTAGAGACTCCTTAAGAGGAGCACTGATGAACTCATCTTCAGCTGTCATGATCATTGATTTTATCCTGCTGACTCCATCATATTGGTTATCAATTACATTTGACCTCCTCCTCAATTTTTTCCAGCTATCTGTTCTTCACAGACGTATCACTTTTCTTACTTTTGAATCTCAGTACATGCTTCTGGTCACGTACCTTATCTTAGCTCACGACATTCAGCTAAATCTAAGTCTAAGTCGATGACAGTTCCCTTTGCCACTTTCTGCTCATTGAGTGTGAGATTGATGTCATTTCTAAAAGAGAAAATCAGCTTCAGCCTGACATTTTTCATGCAAAAAACAAAAGAAGATTCAATGTGCTAATTTCAAACAGAACAAGAACGATAAGAGGTTATTATTTCTTAAGAGATTTTCAATGTGTTTTCTTTTCTTACCATCACTTTATATCATTTTATTTATTGCATTTTTTGTTAATTGTACTTTGTTTGCGAAAATTTAGAACTTGAATGAAGAACTTCGTTAAAATTTATAAGAATTCATTTTATTTTATTAATTTTATTACAAGTTTCTTTGTTTTTTGGGCCGACTTACAAATAATTGTCGCATCGGTATTTTTTTAAGAACGATGTTTTATCCTTAAATTTCGCCCTTCAAAACACAAGAGTATGCAATAAATAGAAAAAAAAAACTGTAAAGTACAATCTACGAACTACTTCAACTGAAAACACAAAAGTACAAAGTAAAAATAAAATAAAATTGTAAAGTGCAACATACACGTCACTCAAACTAAAAACACAAAATTACGCAGTTGGATTAACTTACACATGTTATTTCAGAGTGCTATAGGACGGACAAGTAAATAAAATTAAACATTACCCAAAAAAGTATAAGTCGAAGTAAATGAAATCATTTCTTCAGTCTATTGGGAACTGATATTTATTTCATTGATTTGGTTTAATATTTTTTTGACTGATTTGATTTAATTTAAATCAATTTCATACTTCTGCATAATTTTGTTGAACGATAATTTCATACTTGTGCATAACATTCAACTTGCTTTGAAGACTATAAATAAAACAGAATTTGTACTGTAACTACAAAAATTAGTAGCTAAAGAATTTATGAGTTTTGATAATTGTTGAATAGAATAAACAAACTACTACAATTGGTCTTCGCTCAAGAAATAATGAGAGAGAGAAAAACAAAGAAGAAGAAAAAAATTATCTAATGAAACTAAATTTTCTGAAGAAACTCTTGATGTGGGACTACAAACACTTCCCCAAAGAGTAGAACTTAGAAAACAAACTACAACTATTGCGAGCCACTGAGCTAATGTTGCAATCAGTCTTTCTTTCAAAGTAAATGTCTCCTTCGATCTTATTACAAACAACGTCTAGTCTTTGTTGATCAATAACGTCAGCATTGACCNTCTATTGCGAGCCACTGAGATAAGTAAATGTCTCCTTCGATCTTATTACAAACAACGTCTAGTCTTTGTTGATCAATAACGTCAGCATTGACCAACGAAGAGTCGTTAGTAATGTTAAAAGAGTCGACAACCAAACAATCATCTTTAGTGAACTGTGTCGTCTTTAATGAAAAATTATTCTCTCTTAATTCTCTGCTAATGAGTGCAAGCAAACCGTGTCGATCAAATGTGTGCACCTTCATCTTTAGCCTATGCACTCATTAACAGATATACTTATATATATTCATTAAGCATGCTAAAAAAATATATTTTTATTAAACGAGAAGTACAAACATAAATACAGACTTGAGACACTCTTCGCTCAATAGCTGCTACCAAATTTTGAATCATATTCTTTTTCTCCACCTCATCAAGCATTGTGTTCCCATTCAACCGCCACACAAAGTATTCCTACATTGACAAAATTAAAAGTATAGTTCAAATTTATAATTAATGATTCAAAAATTAAAGTTGATTAAATACCTAAACTGCCACTGAATCTTTGGTGCTAACAAAGCCTTGAAACACTTCATAGTTTAAATTCGTGAGAGCACATAATGTATCATACATTAGCTTGGGTCTATCCTTACTCTTCACATTAACAACCAAACAACCTCTCTCATTCCAGCTCTCAATTGATACATGAGATGGACATTTTGTTGTATTATCTTTGTCGNTAGATGTTAATTTATAAGAAGAATTATATTAAAATTTCAATGCAATTATAAATTTATTTAACATTTAATGATAATTTTTTATAAAAATTTATTTATCTTTATTACTTTGTTCTCAATGAAATAAGTTAGTTTATTTCGGCGCTATGTAAAAGATTTTTAATTCAAATAAAAAAAAATGTTTTGAACTCTCTTTTAATATTATGATTAAAAATATAATTTCAAGATAAAATAATTTTGTTGATAATTAACATTGTGTTTCTAAGAAAGAAAGCAAAATAAAAGTAATTAGAAGTAGCTTTGGAACAAATTGCTCCCTATAATTAGGCATAATTCTTCTGTTTTCCTCCTAATTACTAATTAAATACATACTTTCTCATTAAATGCGAATTAGAGGAGTTATGCGTTCATAAAATGAAAATATATATATTCATGTAAATTAATTATATTTTTAGAATAATATGTAAAATATTTTTATCTATTGATCTTTAAATTTGTAATATTTTTTTCATTTATTTAATTCTCCCGATAAATTTTCTTAAGCTAAAATTTATCTGTCATTTTTTCTCGTACCTTTTTCAAAATCAAATAAAATGTTGGTGCCCAAAAATAGATGATTTTATATTCGTAAAATTACAAGTAAAATATAATTTATTATGAATCATTTTCAGATTCAAAAATAATCTACTTGACCGAATTTATGTTATTAAAAAATAATTTAGCTTTTTATCCTTTTAAGATTTAATGAACATTTTATCATTTCATAATAATGCTTTATAAAATAGGTTCTCGAACAAAATATTCCTCTCTGTCAATGCTCATGGCAAGATCTCCAACTTCGATAAATTGATTTCATTTCAAGATAATCGTCATTTTTCCATCTCTCTCGAGTTTTTTTAATATTTATTCGATGATTTCTATTATTGAAGTATTAATCTTACGTTGTTGAGATTAATAGATAAATAGGAATTGTGTAGTATAAATGTAAATAATGGGCATACGATTGCACTGAGGAAATTATTTGAAAAGAAAGAAGTTAGAGCATACATCCGTGAATATATTGGAGATGTTAGATTAATACGAATAATACCTCATTGTAAAATATTCTATTCGATAAAGGCGAGATTTATAAATAATATGATTGTTGAATAATCAATGATTTGTAATAATATTTAGTCAAATTAAAGCATCACATAAGTTTCAAAAACATAGTAACAAAGTTCAGAAGCTTCGAACTTGATAATACACATACCATGCACTCCTCCATCTTATCATTATAGCTGATAAGAATTTGTTTTATTATTATAATTATTACTTTTATTAAGAATATTGTTGTATAATATGCNTCACATACCATGCACTCCTCAATATTATAATTATAGCTGATAAGAATTTGTTTTATTATTATAATTATTACTTTTATTAAGAATATTGTTGTATAATATGCACTCAAAAACGTGAAAATAATCAAACATCATAAAAATGGGCACCAAACTACGTAATTTAGGAATAAAAAAAATAAGATAATAATTAAAACTATTATAAAATTTATTCTAAAAAAGGACACATTTAGAATAAAAAAAAGAAAAAAATAGTTNGTTGACAATTGAATTGCCACACATGAATAATTAAAACTATTATAAAATTTATTCTAAAAAAGGACACATTTAGAATAAAAAAAAGAAAAAAATAGTTTATCTAACGAAATTAAAGGTGCTAAAGATGCGTTTAATGTGAAACCACAAGCTCCTCCCGAAAGAACAAAATGCGGAAAAAATGTTCCGTCTCACACGAATAGTTGAGTTAATATTATGATCATTCTTTTTTTCAAATAAAATGTCTTTTCCGAGTTCATCTTCCAACATTTTCACCCTTTGTTGATTAATATTGTCTGCATCGTTGTCAGAGATGTAAAATGTTCCGACGGCCAAACAACCATCTTTTGCAAACTCTGCTGTTTTGAATGACATGTTATTTTCCCTCAATTTTCTGCTCATTACTGATAGGAGACCGTGCCGGTCAGAAGTGTCCACCTCCATCATCAGTCCCTACATTTATTAACAAATATGCATAAATTATGCATGCTAGGAAAACATATTTTCATTAATAAAAAAATACAAATATCTTTATATACTTTAGACATTCTCCGCTCAACAGCTGCTGCCAAACTTCGAATCACANGCACCTCCATCATCAGTCCCTACATTTATTAATAAATATGCATAAATTATGCATGCTAGGAAAACATATTTTCATTAATAAAAAAATACAAATATATATACTTTAGACATTCTCCGCTCAACAGCTGCTGCCAAACTTCGAATCACATTTTGTTCCTCAATCTCATTGAGCATTATATGTCCATCCATTCCTCGCACAAAATATTCCTGCATTGCAAAATATAAAAAATGTAAATAATTTTAATAAAAGACTATTCAGAAGTTAAAAATTAATTAATTACCTGAAATGCCACTGATTCGTGGCAGCTAACAAAACCATGAAGCACATCATAGCCTATATCCGTCAAAACACATATTGTGTCAAACATGAGCTTGGGTCTATCTTGACTTTTTATATTTATAACCAAATAATCTCTATCACTCCAATTCTCAATTGACACTTGGGGTCGACACAGTTGTTCATTACTTTTGTTGACATTCCCAAAGCCCCTTTCAGCATCCATGAGTTTAGATAAACTCAATTGATCACCCTCGACTGGTAATGGTGGTGGTCCTATCTCATAATCCTTGTATTCTTGTAACATCTGATGCAGTCGTCGCTCTGTATGAATTTGATCTGATGTGGGATTTCGAAGTCGAACCTCCCATAACTCGTTAGGCAAATGGTGGACCTTCATCATACTTGCAAGATTTTCTCCCAAACAGTCATAACGATCTCGATTGGTGATGGGCATACCCGTGTCTTGTTCCTTTAGATAAATAATACAAGCCACACGACCATTGTGAGTCCACAGTTCACCCGAGTCTATAGCGTAGGAGAGATTGAAGAGCACTGCTACGACATCCGAGAAAATATCGGGGCGATCAAGAAAATATAATTCGAGAACAGTTGAGGCAAGATTATTAACATGAACTATGTTGTCATGCCTGATTTTGACCTGTGCTGGGCTAAAAAATCTGTTTTGTCTTTGAGCATTATTGAGAAATTGTTTTATGAAACATATGAGGTTAGGGTCATTGAGTTTATGTCCGTGGTGATCGGTGACATGGAAAGTATTCATGAACCAATCACCATCGGATGAAACGTAGGATTTTAAAATAATAAGATCCAAATCACTTAGAATTTGAACTATTTTAAGTAAAATGCCTTGTTTGTTTGCACCATCAACCTGCATTCAATTGCAAAAAAAAAAAAAATATTTATTTTATCAAAAAATAAAAATAACTTATGCGAAACAAAATAGAAAATATTTGACTATTTGAAAAAGGGATAATACCTTAATGATTGTAAAGTCATCAGATGTATCATTATCCATGCAAGCCCTGCGTCCAATAATTTATATTTATCAAATTTATTTTATTAAAGTAAAGAGAAGACGGAAACTAATAATCATAAAGTATTTAAGACATACTCGAGTGGAGGGATGAATTCGGAGAGAGGAACAAACTCAGTCTCGAAGTAGGGATAATTGTGAGCCATGTTATCCTGTAACTGTTAATTTAAAAGAAAAATTGTTATCATAATTTAACTAAAAAAATTATTTTTTTGTTCGTACAAAGTTTAATGATATTGTCTCTAAACTAAGATCTCTATTGCCTTATTTATGCAAAAGAATTATAAATTGTCTTAAAAATTTTTAAAAAAATTTATCACGAATAGAAAAATAGGAGCAGAATCAAGTGAAAGCAAGATATAGCTAGTTGTTAAATATATGTATCAATAATATATAAAAGTAATTAATGTATTTAAATTAAAAACGTTTAAATATAAAAATCTTTTTTGTTTAAGTTGAAACCTAGTGGCAATTTTAATCTCTAATTTTTTGCGCAAAAAAAAGAAAATGATCCAAAATTCTTTATTTTTTTTTCTAATTATATACATAGTTTATTGAATACAAATTAGAGAAGTTGTAAAATGATTAAAAAAATATTTACTTAATTTAATAATTTTTTTTTGCAATTTATGAAATAAAAAAATAAATAATGCTATATTTTTAAAATAATATATAAAATATTATTTTCTACTTATCATTAACGAGAAGNGTCTGCTCTGATACCACTTGTCACCTCCCAAAAGAGCCCTTATGGGTGGTGGGCAGCCCAAGACTTAAATACTGCTTTTCGGCCCTACACCTAGCCGATGTGAGACTATTTGTCCGTGACACTATGCACTCATTAACAGATATACTTATATATATTCATTAAGCATGCTAAAAAAATATATTTTTATTAAACGNTCTAAAATATTAATTAAGTCTCCAACGCAAATTTTGATTCCGTTAATATCCACATCTTACTTTGCTTCTATTACAAAAAATTCAGATCTCTTTCTTTTTGTGCTAACATTTGGATGGTTCGATTTCCCTCTTTTAAGGCCGGAAATATTTATTTATTTTTAATTTCAGAACAAAATAAATTTTATTTTACCTTAATAAATATTTACGTTCTTTCTCTTAATATTATGAGATAAAATTTAATGTCATTTTTTTTGCTTTGCCCTTAAAAGCTCGTTAACAGCTTACCAAACAGGGGATTTTTTTTTTTGTAACAGACATTTTTTCAATTATATTATTTTAATTACCCCTATTCAAGGCACTAATCCAACTAAAACCATTCTAGCTGTGAGTCCTAACTATTAAATACATTTTAAACCTCATTAAATCATCCTAATCAAACCTTAACATCAACTTAACACCTCAATCAATTTAATTAACTTATAAACCCTTTTATTAATGTATTACACCTATAATTAACCCACTAAAATATTAACTCATTAAAACATTAATTAATCTACTGATAATGTAATAAACCAAAAAAAATATTAATCAACTCAATTGATTAACTAATTAACTCATAAATTCACTAGTTAATCACAAAATACATTATTTAACCTTTGAAAACACTTCATTAATCTAAAAATAATTTAATCGATTTACAAGGTACATTTGTTAATACTTTAAATAATTAATTAACCTATGAAATAATCAATCAACTCAAAAAAATTTTATTAACTCATTAATTAAGCGATTAAAATAATAAAAAAACATTAATCTTTTGAAAAGATTATTAATAAAACAAGTATTCAATTTTTTTATTAGATAAAATTTCTTCTCTATCTTGTTTCTCAATTCCTCAGCCAAATCTTGTAATTATTATTTTGACTTATTGACTTAGTTAGTGCTCATGTTCATACTGTTTGATTATTGTCAAGTTTTTCAATGCAAATTATACAGAAGCAACCCTAATAATAATAATAATAACACTAAAGCAATTGTTAATAAGTTTTTGAATGTTCTGCTTCTCAAATTAATATTAAGGCAAAAAAAATGGACTGAATAATGTAGCAGCGATGCATTAATTAAATGCTATAACGGCCTTCTCAATTTTTGATGCTTTTCAACACAGTTCGTCCAAACACTTTCAGAAATATTAATTATTTATATTAAAACATTATTAAAATATAATTTAATAAGTTTTTATTCTAATTTTTAATTATTGATTTTAATGGATTATAAATCTTTGTAGCATTGTAGTTAAATAACTTTTTTAAAAATATTACTCATCAATTATATATATATATATATATATATATATATATATATATATATATATATATATATATATATATATATATATATATAT
>JXCR01146317.1:109832-120707 GCA_002079205.1 Phalaenopsis hybrid cultivar
GAACTCTCCTTGAGTTCCCTCATAATGATCTTACCTACTAAGTATTAGAGGTTAGGACCAATATGTGGAACTTCAAGTTGAGTAAAGAAAAGAGTTTTGAGTTTCTAATGGTGAGGGTACCTTTTCTAGTTTTCTAAGACTAGTCAATAGGAAAGTCTTATGGTTAGATCTAGGCTACTAAAGAAGTTTCTAGACCTCAACCAAAAGTGAGGTCAACAAACGTCNAGTGTATCTTAGCTTCAAATCAACACCAGGGTCAATCCTAAGGCCAAGTAGTCCTATAGGAACTCTCCTTGAGTTCCCTCATAATGATCTTACCTACTAAGTGCTAGAGGTTAAGACCAATATGTGGAACNCTTTTCTAGTTTTCTAAGACTAGTCAATAGGAAAGTCTTATGGTTAGATCTAGGCTACTAAAGAAGTTTCTAGACCTCAACCAAAAGTGAGGTCAACAAACGTCTAGCCCTTTTTGACCTGCGAACTGCAACTGTAGGGGTAGACTGCTCTGAAACTAATTGTGGAATAATAGGAGTGGATGCTCCGAATCCACTCTCTTCATCATCTGCATCACTGTCCTGCACTGTGACCTCTGGTAAATCATCAAATCTTACCAACTCAGATTCCTTTAGCACTGTTTCAGAAATTGTACTAGACTTGTCCTTATACATAACATTCTCATTGAAAATCACGTTCCTGCTCCTTATGATCTTCCGACCCTGATCATCCCAGAAACAATACACAAATGCCACATCTCCATAGCCAATGAAATAACACTTCCTTGACTTAGCCTCAAGTTTATTACAAGCATCAGGATTAATGANTCACTGTCCTGCACTGTGACCTCTGGTAAATCATCAAATCTTACCAACTCAGATTCCTTCAACACTGTTTCAGAAATTGTACTAGACTTGTCCTTATACATAACACTCATTGAAAATCACGTTCCCAGAAACAATACACAAATGCCCCATCTCCATAGCCAATGAAATAACACTTCCTTGACTTAGCCTCAAGTTTATTACAAGCATCAGGATTAATGAGAATATAAGAACGACAACCAAAAGTCTTAAGGTGAGAAAATTTTACCTCTTTCCTACTCCAGACTTCTTCAGGTAATTCACAGTTTAATGGAACAGATGACCCCATGTTGATCAAATAAACTGCAGTGCTGACCGCTTCTGCCTAGAAAGTTGGTGGTAATCCGGCGTGCAATCTCATGCTTCTAGCCCGCTCATTAATGATCCTGTTCATACGCTCTGCAACACTATTTTGTTGCGGTGTCCCTGAAATGGTTTTCTCCATTCTGATTTCCTGAGCTGCACAATACTCCTTGAACCCACCAACAAGGTACTCACCACCATTATCAGACCTCAGACATTTCAGCTTTAAGCATGTCTCTGTCTCAACCATGGTCTTTCANTACTCCAGACTGCTTCAGGTAATTCACAGTTTAATGGAACAGATGACCCCATGTTGATCAAATAAACTGCAGTGCTGACCGCTTCTGCCTAGAAAGTTGGTGGTAATCCGGCGTGCAATCTCATGCTTCTAGCCCGCTCATTAATGATCCTGTTCATACGCTCTGCAACACCATTTTGTTGTGGTGTCCCTGAAATGGTTTTCTCCATTCTGATTTCCTGAGCTGCACAATACTCCTTAAACCCACCAACAATGTACTCACCACCATTATCAGACCTCAGACATTTCAGCTTTAAGCATGTCTCTGTCTCAACCATGGCCTTTCAAGTCTTGAGCACACTGAATACATCTGATTTATACTTCAAGAAATAAACCAATACCTTTCTGTTATGATCATCAATGAATGTGACATAGTAACGAGAGCCTCCAACAGATGCCACTGGAGAAGGTTCCCACACATTTGTGTGTACAAGATCCAGCTTTCCTGCCTTTGATGTTCTGCCATCTTTCAAGAAACTGATCTTCCTTTGTTTGCCCATAATGCAACTCTCACAGATGTCAAGATCAACTGCCTTCAGTTCTAGTAGCTTACCTCTGGACTGAAGTCCTTTCATACTTCTCTGACTCATGTGGCCAAGTCTACAATGCCACAATTCTGTTGTGCTCTCTGCAACAGTAGTATCAATATTGTTAATTAAACCAGTTGTCATATATACCGTACCTATTTTCTTACCACGAGCTAGTACCAGTGCTCCTTTAGTAACCTTCCAAGTGCTATCTGAGAACACTACTGAATGTTCACACTCATCAAGCTGCCCAACAAAAATGAGGTTCTTCTTCAATTCAGGAATGTGTCTGACATTTTGCAGAGTCCACTTGTTCTTATTTGGAAGTGCAATGTCAATATCTCTCATTCCTACCACGTTCAGAGCTTCTGCATCTGCCAGATATACTTTCCCAAAGTCACCTGCAACATAAATCCACATCAATTCTTGATGAAAAGTTGTATGAAAAGAAGCTCCTAAATTCAGTATCCAGTCATCAACAGAACTATGAACTGCCAGCAGTAGTGTATCATGTGATTCTTTAGTTACCACATTCGCACTGTCATTCTCCTTCTTTTTAGGTTTCCTACAGTTTCTCCTTATGAGGTGAGTTTTGTCACAATTATAACAAGTTACTTGTTTACCAGGCATTGACTTGCTTCTGCTTCTGTTCTTTGATTTTGATATTCTCCTGTTTGAGTTTTTGTCAAGTGATCTTCCTCTGGAATCAACATTTAATGATGAACTCAAACATAAGATCTCGTCAGAATCTTTCCGCGCACCTTCTTAGCTAAAATCAAATCACGAAATCTTCAAAATTCAGTTTAGATTTAGCTGCATAATTACTGACAGTCATCCTCATAGCTTCCCAGCTATTTGAGTTTGGATGTTTAGCATGTATTTTGACAATTTTTAGTTAGCATGTAAAAACCCCAAATATTAAATAATTGGACACAACTCTATTAAAAAGAGCATGCCCATAAGAATCGAGTGGCATGCTTGTATGCAAACCTGTAAAGCCACAACTAATTCGATACTTCTCTTCGCGTTCCAAGAGCCACCTGAAAGCTTCGCTCTAATTGATGGCGGTTGCCAACAGAGCCCGGGGCTTCGTCAACCTATTGTCTCGTTCTTCGTTGCAGACGGGCTCAAAGCCCTTTCAGCTTCGTTGCTTCGCCGCAAAGGCTTCGCCAATGAGGCCGGCGACGGTGGTAACAACAGTTGCAAATGCAGTGGAGGACTTAGGGGTTCCTACCGAGGGGATTAGCCGCCCTCTCTCTGAGATCCTGATGGAGCTCGGTAAGAAGGTTCCGGACTCCTTCGTGAAGGCACGGGTCGAAGACGGACAGACAATCAAATATGTTCCATGGTAGAAGTCAGAATCCGAACTTTCCAGCTCTTTCCCTCCGTCTGCTTCTTTAAGTTCTTCTTCGTTTTGGTTTGCGGTCTGATCTCAAAAGTTTTCTTTGAACGATCTTATGCGATCAACCCTGTTTTTAGCTAAATTTTACTTGAAGTGTCTTTTTAAGCTGCTTGCTTCTGCTTTGAGGTGATTTATGGAGTTCATGACGAGTGATCAGTTGGCTTTTCTGGTGCGTGAGAATTGCTTTTTCTTTTAATGTTTCTTTGCATTTACCCTCCCCAGCAAAAAAAAAGCGAGAGAGGAGAGATGTTTCTTTGCATGCGTTGCTTTGGACATTATTGATTTCTCTTCATGATNGCGAGAGAGGAGAGATGTTTCTTTGCATGCGTTGCTTTGGACATTATTGATTTCTCTTCATGATCGGAAGAAAACTCTTGAGGTAAGGTGCGAAAAAGGAGGGAGGGGGTGAGGTTTCTTTTCACATTTTTAATGTGATATTAAAGATTTGAGTGCTGTGTTTGTAAATATGAAAGATGTGAGATATGTAAATACATGAGAGTTTTGTGCTATATATGTAAAGTTTTGTGCTATATATGTAAATGCNTTGTCATTCTCCTTCTTTTTAGGTTTTCTACAGTTTCTCCTTATGAGGTAAGTTTTGTCACAATTACAACAAGTTACTTGTTTACCAGACATTGGCTTGCTTCTGCTTCTGTTCTTTGATTTTGATCTTCTCCTGTTTGAGTTTTAGTCAAGTGATCTCCCTCTGGAATCAACATTTAATGATGAACTCAAACCTAAGATCTCGTCAGAATCTTTCCGCGCACCTTCTTAGCTAAAATCAAATCACGAAATCTTCAAAATTCAGTTTAGATTTAGCTGCATAATTACTGAGAGTCATCCTCATAGCTTCCCAACTATTTGAGTTTGGATGTTTAGCATGTATTTTGACAATTTTTAGTTAGCATGTAAAAAACCCCAAATATTAAATAATTGGACACAACTTTATTAAAAATAGCATGCCCATAAGAATCGAGTGGCATGCTTGTATGCAAACCTGTAAAGCCACAACACTTCGCCTAATTCGATACTTCTCTTCGCGTTCCAAGAGCCACCTGAAAGCTTCGCTCTAATTGATGGCGGTTGCCAACAGAGCCCGGGGCTTCGTCAACCTATTGTCTCGTTCTTCGTTGCAGACGGGCTCAAAGCCCTTTCAGCTTCGTTGCTTCGCCGCAAAGGCTTCGCCAATGAGGCCGGCGACGGTGGTAACAACAGTTGCAAATGCAGTGGAGGACTTAGGGGTTCCTACCGAGGGGATTAGCCGCCCTCTCTCTGAGATCCTGATGGAGCTCGGTAAGAAGGTTCCGGACTCCTTCGTGAAGGCACGGGTCGAAGACGGACAGACCATCAAATATGTTCCATGGTAGAAGTCAGAATCCGAACTTTCCAGCTCTTTCCCTCCGTCTGCTTCTTTAAGTTCTTCTTCGTTTTGGTTTGCGGTCTGATCTCAAAAGTTTTCTTTGAACGATCTTATGCGATCAACCCTGTTTTTAGCTAAATTTTACTTGAAGTGTCTTTTTAAGCTGCTTGCTTCTGCTTTGAGGTGATTTATGGAGTTCATGACGAGTGATCAGTTGGCTTTTCTGGTGCGTGAGAATTGCTTTTTCTTTTAATGTTTCTTTGCATTTACCCTCCCCAGCAAAAAAAAAGCGAGAGAGGAGAGATGTTTCTTTGCATGCGTTGCTTTGGACATTATTGATTTCTCTTCATGATCGGAAGAAAACTCTTGAGGTAAGGTGCGAAAAAGGAGGGAGGGGGTGAGGTTTCTTTTCACATTTTTAATGTGATATTAAAGATTTGAGTGCTGTGTTTGTAAATATGAAAGATGTGAGATATGTAAATACATGAGAGTTTTGTGCTATATATGTAAAGTTTTGTGCTATATATGTAAATGCCCCCTTCATATTTTGTTTGACTAGTATTTAAATGTGACAGTTCATGAAGAATTTTCATCACCCGATGAGTAAAAACATAACTGCGTTCAATTATAGTTCCAATAACTAATCGATCTTTTGTATTGATAGAATGGAAGTTGTTATGCATTCCTTTTCTTTCTATTACTAGATAGAGAGCCTTGTAATGGAAGAAGATGATGTAAGGCTTGGAAGCTCCATGAAGGTGCCAATCACACTGTGTTGTTTGGAGTTTGCATTTGAATTTAACACATAAAATTGACCTTTGTGTGTCTTCTTCTTGCTATTTCTCCTGCCCTTCACAGATCTTTGTGTGTATGTCATTTTGCTTTGAAACTAATGGGATGACTCGAAGAATTCTTTTCAGCTTTGCATAATATTTTTGTGAAAAGTTTGAATGTTTTTGACATAAAATAATATACACAAATCAAAGTGGCTGACGTAAGCAATATAACCCTTGCACAGCGACTCCAAAGGATTGTTTTTGTTGGGGATTTTACTGTAAAGTTTGGAGTTCTTCATCCTGTTGTAAAGTAAATTCAAAGTACTTGTTTCATTGCCAAGTTTTATTTTCTTTTTCATCCTGTTGTTTGAGTTATGATCTCTTTCCTGAGAGCAACTGCAGCAACTCTTGTCAAGCTATTGCTATGTCATGAAGACGCTAGAAAATATAAATTTTGTAGCTTAAAGATGTTTGATTTAAGTGATGTCTCCCAAAAGATTTTGAATGAAATTAAGTCAATTTAAGTACTAAAAATGTAGGGGAAAAACTACAAATGTTACTAAACATGTTACCTTATACAGTTTCCTTTTAACCTAAATTTTGATTTACACCTTGAAACGATTTCTTTTGAACTTGTGTGCTTCAAGCATTTATTGGCATGTCTTCAACGGCCCTCCATGATGGTATATACCTATGATAAGTAATTTTTTTTTAAATTTGGGCATCCAAATAAGTTTGGACCTATTATCATTAATATTTAATTATTTGAAACTTGTGCATGTCTTGGTAGTGGATATAATGTAGTGTCTTCAGGAATCCAAACTTATGTAGATATACTAATAATTTTTTTTTTTTTTTATCTTCTAAATGTGCAGGCGTAAGCAACATGGTTATTTCTTTTGTAACCAAGCACATTTAATGTTAGGTAAAGCATACATATAGGATTTAACAATTGTATGCTCATCAGTTTATTTGTGTGCGTGCTCTAGGTTGCAAGATTTTCATCTGTTTTTGAAATGAAGCTTTCATGCATGTTAGTTTTTTCTATCAAGTTCTGCTTATTATGTACAAAAGTGTTTCTTTGCTTAGAGAATATAAAAATGCTACCCAACACTATAACCTGTTTAGCAATATTCAAAATAAAATTTAGAGTTGAGAGCATAGGCTTCTTTTTTGTTAATGGTCGAATTATCTTAAGGGTGTTTTAAGTGCCATGCTTATTCATTTACTTCAATTTGTGCCCTTAAAGTGCATTTAGTGAAAGATATGTGTGTTTATTTGGTTATTTTATCCCCGGGAGTTATGATTCCTTGTGCTAACTTTGTTTTTTTTTATTATTATTGGAATGATTTGTATCTGCTTATTCTTAAAGGTGAGTTAGGTTTTGGAAGCCTTAATAATGTTATTATGGCCTTTTTTTTTTTTAAATTGTGGTGGGACTTTGGACTCAAGGCAACCTTTAGTCTGAATTCATGCATATTAGATATTGTAAATAATAGTCCCAAGTTTATGAAGGTTTGGAATTTTGAATTCTCGCCTTGCAAAAAGTTTGTCGGAGAATTTGTTGAAAATCTTATTTATTTGGGTTGGGTGCTAGTAGGTTTTTATTTACTTATTTGTTAGCATGATGCTTGGTTCAAATCTCTTTCAAGGTCATTGTTATTTTGATGAAGTTAGAGATTTCTTCTTTGATGATGAATGGCAGGAGGCTTTACTTAATGTCATCTTCTTGAAGATTTTGTTATTCATATTTTAGATATTCTCCTTTAAAACATGAATAAAGATGCTATTTTATGTATTGTCTTTCTTAATGCTTCCCTGAAAACTAAGTCTTTATAGGAGGTGTTAATTTTGGAGTGGAAATAGATTTCAATGGATTATTTTGGCATTTAAAAAAAAAAGGGGTAATTTTGGCATAAATGGATTCTTGTCATAATTTTCTTCAACTAAATGTTTATTTCATGAGGTTCTCCATATTAATCTTAGATTGAAATGTTGGGATTTTACTTTTGCTTCCAAATGACAATTTTATTATAAGTTGGAGCCTTTAACTTACGTTTTCCTCCATGGATTTAGTGTTCCAATGTGTTGTATCATTATGCTTCTATTTCTTAGGTTTAGATTTATAAAAGTTATAATTTAAAGTTTTTATTAACCTAAAAACATTTTGGTTCATAGGATGGTGGTGTTTACCTATGTTTATTGTTGTCGTTTTGTTATTTGGTTTGTTGGCTTGAGAGAATACTATGAAATTTGATAATTGTTCTTGTAATTCATATGAGTTTCTTTATAGTGTGGATAATCATATTTAACTTCTATTGGATTTTGGTTTATATAATCTTATTTTGTTCTATTGTGCTCCCTTATGCAATTGATACTTTAATATTCCTTATTTGGCTACTATTCACATTGTGAAATTTTTTTGTTGGATTAAAGTTTTATTTGGAGTACTTAAGCTTAATTTTGATTATCATGTTGATGGTTCTTGATGGAGGGTGTCATAAGATCTTGGTGTAGAAGGAACACTTTAGCCACTTTTGGAGGACTTTATGAGGAAAGCTTGGTACTAAGCTTCTGTTCAACTCAACAACTCACGCACAGACAGATTGTCAGACAAATGCTATGAACAAGAGTTTGGGGAATCTCCTGAGGTGTTTTATAGGGAATAACATCAAACAATGGGATTTGATTCTATCCCAGGCTGAATTTGCTTGCAATAGGTCCGTGAGATAGATTACAGGACATACTTCCTTTGAGATTGTGAATGGGCACAACCCACTAACCCCACTTGAGTTGGTACAACCTCTTCATGCTACAAATGTTAGTGTAGATGTCGAGCCTAGAGCGCAGGAGAGTCAGAGGCTACATGATGAGGTAGAGAGAGCGATCACCAAGCAAAACCACAAGTATTAGGAGTAAGCTAGTAAAACCAGGAAGAATGTGGCTTTTCAAGTGGAGACTAATGTGGATCAGATTGAAGAAAGAGAGGTTTCCCAAAGCAGATTGACATTTCAGGNCGAATGGGCACAACCCACTAACCCCACTTGAGTTGGTACAACCTCTTCATGCTACAAAGGTTAGTGTAGATGTCGAGCCTAGAGCGCAGGAGAGTCAGAGGCTACATGATGAGGTAGAGAGAGCGATCACCAAGCAAAACCACAAGTATTAGGAGTAAGCTAGTAAAACCAGGAAGAATGTGGCTTTTCAAGTGGAGACTAATGTGGATCAGATTGAAGAAAGAGAGGTTTCCCCAAAGCAGATTGACATTTCAGGATCGTCAAGAAGCTGAATCAAAACACTTATAGGATTGATTTATTGGGAGATTACAACATTTCTGTTACCCCCCAATTTGGTCGACTTTACTTTATACCATGAGGGGACAGAAGCTTCGATGGATGAGGTCAAAGCTTTTCCAACCCTTGGAGATTAGTGTGGGGCGTTTGTTCGCCCTGCTACTTGGACTGATTCGGTCCAAGGGTCTTGAGAGCTGGCCAGCCCTCTATGCAGAGGAGTACCACCTCTTTTTAAGAGGGGGCCCTCTCCTAGTTATTTGATGATGATGATGATGATGATGATGATGATGATATATATATATATATATATATATATATATATATNATATATATATATATATATATATATATATATATATTATCTCTTTGTTGATGCCTAGGGTTTAATTTTTACCATGAATTGCTTTGGGACAACACTCGTCATCTCCTTTTCTCTCTACGGATTGTATCTTGGTCTCCAAGTAATGTTTATCCTTCTTATAGATTTCCCTCTCCTACATTTCTTTCACATTCCCTCTCCTTCCTCCTTGCTATCGCCACCCGAACAGCCCTCACGCAGCTATTCCTATTGCTTGCTTGTCGTCTGGACTCTTGAAAATTGTTGTCTTGTTGATTCTAGCTTCCTAGCCACCTCCCCGGAGGTCCAAACCCTAACCGACACCACCTACACCCTAGATGCAACCCTAATTTCAGTGTTGTGTNACAGCTATTCTTACTGCTTGCTTGTCGTCTGGACTCTTGAAAATTGTTGTCTTGTTGATTCTAGCTTCCTAGCAACCTCCCCGGAGGTCCAAACCCTAACCGACACCACCTACACCCTAGATGCAACCCTAATTTCAGTGTTGTGTTGTTTTGTTGCAATTTCAAATTTCCCTACTATTTGTTGTAATTTTAGATTTTCTATTCAATGATAATATTTGTTTTCCTTGGGTATTTGTTAAATTTTGGTATCACCTCCAGAGTAGTTCGCAAACCTTTGGGTACTTGCATGGAAGTCTCGAAGAATAAGAGAACATGATGCACATACAATAGATGTGATATACAAGCCCCTCCATTATATATGCTAATACCCAAGTGTGTTCTCTTTGAGAGAGGGCTGGGAAGNCTAATTATTTTTGTTGGTGCAAAACATCATAATAAACAATTTTCATGAAGGAAGAAAATTGTTTTGAAGTTGATTTGGTGATCAATTTGAATGGGTTTTGATGGGTTTGGATTTAGACCTAAATTAAGCATGTAGGGCTAAACTTGGGTCAAACTTGGGATAGCTTTGGACTAAGTCTAAATTAATTGTTGTATTTGATGTAAAACATCATGATGAACAGCTTTCATAAAGGATGAAAGTTATTTTGAAGTTGATTTGATGGTTAATTTGTATGGATTTTGGTGGGTTTGGGTTTAGACCTAAATTAAGGGTCAAATTTGAGTCTAACTTGAGCTAGCTTTGTGCTAAGCTCAAATTGATTGTTGCTATTTGATGGTTAATTTGAATGGATTTTGATGGATTTGGGTTTAGACTTAAGTTAAACCCTTAATGGTCAAATTTGGGTCAAACTTGAGCTAGCTTTGGACTAAGCTCAATTTGATTGTTGTGTTTGGTCATAAATGACCTTATAAAGGATTTTCAACAAAAATTGGATGTCAATTTGAACTTTAAGGCATTCAATTGTTGAGATTTGGGGTGTTAGCCAATATTGGGGCTAATTGGGGTTTTGGTCAAAGATGGTTAAATTGACCAAATTGGACCATGGTGTAGTTGGAAAAAATTAAATTGGTAATATTTTGGATTTATTGGGATTTTTTAGGAATTTTTAGAATTTTTGGATTTTTGGGTCATGGAAGGGCATTTTGGTAATTTGGTCATTTTTGTCAATTATGGAAAATTTGGATATATTCAAAGTTTTTGGAATAAGTTTTGATCAATTTTAGGTATTTGGGCAAAATTTTGGGAATTTTGGCCAAATTTGGGTCCCAAGGGCAGTTAGGTAATTTGGAGATGTCTAGGGCAAAAGACCAAAGAGGAGCATTTCAAGTAGAATTGGATAAATATTCATTCTAA
>JXCR01146321.1:8956-27679 GCA_002079205.1 Phalaenopsis hybrid cultivar
AAAAGGCTTATGATACTATAAGCTGGAGTTTCATTGAACAGGTTTTGATTGCTAGAGGTTTCTCAACCTCCTTTGTCTCTCTCATCAACTGATGGCTGTCCAATAATTACCATTCAATCTTCATCAATGGATCCTCTCATGGGTTTTTCATTGCTTCTAGAGGTATAAAACAAGGTGACCCCCTCTCCCCTACTATCTTTATCTTAGCTTTTGACTACTTATCTAGAAGTTGAAATGAGTTGGCATCCAGGAAACCCCATTCTCTTTATAGTCACAGATCTTCCACATTAATTAATCATCTGGCCTTTACTGATGACATCAAAATCTTTACAAAAGCTTCCAAAGTTGCAGTCAAACTATTAATGAAGAATCCGGAGACCTTTCACGATGTTTTTGGAATGAAATTTAATAAACATAAGTGCATTTCCATTTTCAGTAAGCAGTGCAAGAGTGAGTTTAAGTCCTGGGTTACTAGTTTCACTGGTTTCAATAAAAGTTGCCTTCCAATGAAATACATGGGGGCTGTTCTTATCAAAGGAAGAACTAAGAACATTCATTTTGATCATATAATTGACAAGGTCCAAAGTAAACTGCAAGCATGGGAGAATTCCTTTTTATCAAATGGGGGTAGGATCACACTCCTCAAAAGTGTTCTATCTACTTTACCATCCTATTTAATGCAAATGAACATTCAGAAAAAGTCTTCTCAGAGATTTGTTAGAAGGGATCTTTAATAGATTCCTATGGGTTGGCCATAGGAAGCAAAAACATTGGACCTCTTGGGCTAAGGTGTGTAAACCAGTTGGAGAGGGTGGGTTAAGCTTCAAGTCTTTCTCCAAATTATGCACACTAATTTCTGCAAACTCTGGCTCAGATTCAGATCTCAGTCCTCCCTATGGACTGAATTCCCGTGGGGCAAATATTGGAGGTATCATCATCCTACCCAACTCTCTGTGGGTTTAGGAGATTCCCTATTTGGAAAAGGATGTTAAAAGTTAGGCAGGATGCTGAACAATTGTTTATCTGGGAAATTGATGAGGGCTTGGTTAATATCTTGAGGGATAATTGGACCTTGGATGGTTGCCTTCTGCATGATCACATTCCTCCAGCTTCCCCAATTTTTGTGAAAGACAACTGGGCTCATGGCAGGTGGAACCTTTCTCCAATCCTTCCTTTTTGCAGCCCTTCTCAACTATCCAATATTCAAAAGTTGTTTGTTAAACCTGGGGTTAAAGACAAAATTGTTATAAGAAAGAACCCAATCCCCTCTCAGCCCCCCCAACTGGTACATTGGGGTCATACCATCTGGAATAAATTCTTTACCCCATCCATGTCCTTTTTCATATGGAGACTCTTTTTGAAATTGATTCCAACTAATGATATTTTAAAATTGAAAGGGCTTAAGTGTCCCTCCAGATGCACTTTCTGCCAGTCTCATGAGGAAACTATTACCCATCTTTTCTTTGATTGCATTCGGGTACAAGAAGTTTGGTCTTTTGTGATTGGTAAACTTAGGATCCCAACAATGAATCTCACATGGAAGGTTTTCTATACTAGCTGGTCTGATTGGAGGGGATCTAATCTCCAGAACATCCCCAATATTGTGGCATGGTTTGTGTGGATGGCTAGAAACCAAGCAAAGCATGATAACTCCCATCTTGATCCTATAAGGGTGGGTCTCAATTGTATTGCTTTCATTCAAAAATTGATTATATTTAAAAAGTTTGAGGCTGTCTTGGAGATTGGTCCTTTTCTCAAGCCACATATTTCCAAAGTTGTGACAATTTGCTGGACCCTCCCAAAGTTTGGCTGGGCCAAAATTAACATTGATGGAAGCCACAAATCTTAGTCTGCTGGCATTGGTGGGGTTTTTAGGAACCATGAGGGGAAATGTATCTTGTATTTTCAATCTCCTGTTAATGCTTTTGACTCACTTGAAGCAGAATTTCAAGCTATTTTTTGGGCCATCGCCTTAGCTAGATCTTGTCTGTTAGATCAGTTATGGGTTGAATCTGACTCCTTGCAACTTATTAACATTATCCATGGGTCTTCAGATACCCCATGGAACTTAATCAGCTGGATCTCTGGTATTCATCAATTGCTTAAATTTTGCTCTATCAAGTTCTCCCATATTCACAGAGAAGGAAATAGACCATCCAATTGGCTGGCTAGAAGGGGTCTCTATACAGAAGAACGTTTAGTGAGCAGAAGGATTCCCCCCTCACTAGACTTTCTTTTATCCAGTGACCTGTTGCCTCTCCCTTATATCAGACAACACCTGTAGTGGGCTTGAGAGGATGCCTTCCTTTATAAAGGCCCTCTCCTGTCACCGTTTTTCTTTTCTCCCCCTTTGTATTTTGTTTTGGTTTCTTTAATGAATTGGAGCTCTGCTCCTTACATAATATATATATATATATATATATATATATATATATATANGGTACACATTTTTATTTTTGTAATGCAATTTCCTTTCCATCTACTTTACTATATTTCATACATGTACTTGCTTTAATTGCGAAACCTTTTTCAAAATTAAAAAATATTTTCAAAACTAAACAACAAAAATAAGTTCATAACATGTCCTTTTAAATTTATGAGAGTCACTCACATGAGGTAACCCACTGTTGCTAACGAGATCTCCCCAAATTAAATGAGCTTAACAACTCATTTGAGCTAAGTAAATTCAAGAGAAATTAGTGGTACCGGAATGAGGGAACCATGGGATCTTAATTGGTGTCACTCTAATCAACTTTAACCCCCCCTTATATTGACTGAACAAACTTGTCAATTAAACCTTTGAATCTTTTGACTTTAGGACTGTTACTTCACCGATTATCTTAGTGCTAGTGATGCTCCCCTAGTGTGTTCTATGTTTTTGCATGTTTTATGTCAATTTAAATTTCAATAATAGTGTTAAGAACTTGACCCGTTTTGAAATAATGTACTAATTTAGCGTTAAAAAATATGGCCAAAATCTTGACCCAGTTTATATTATGTAGCTAATGTGCAAAATTAAAATGTTTCTAAAACATATAAAATAGGTCACACACTAGTGGTTCTACAAATTTAATGTATCTGTTGAAGTAATTTAGGGCTTTCTTTAAAAACCCCAGTAACAATCCCTTAGAGAAGCATAGTAAGAAATCTCTTAGGCTAATTCTAGTCTACTATTATAGAGCCTTATTTTTGAAAATTGGAAATTCTTATGATAATAACTTAAATCACAATATTCAAACTATAAAAATTAAAGTAAGAAAGAGAAGTTGAAATAGGTTTAATGAATGCTAACAATAATGTAACTAAAAGAACTAAGTTGACTAAACTAATTTCTAAACTTAAAAGTTAAATTTACAAAGACTAAACAAACTTTTGTGACGAAGAGTTCAAATTTAGGAGAGTATCCTTCCCCTTTACAATGAGTATATGGATTGCGAAGAAATTAAAATCATTTAAAACTATATAAAAATTATTTTGTGTCAAATAGGAGCAATACTATTCCTTACTCTCTTCCAAGTCATAAAGAACATTGACTAATCCAGTGTTTGGTCCCTAATTCCGTGGTTAGACTGGGAGGATACTGACTGCCACTTTAGAGCTCCTACTACTCTCTCACCTGAGGGCTGACAATCTTGCATCAATTTCTAATCAACTGGACAAAATTGGGGATTTTAATCTCCAATTCTGCATCCAACAAAGTATATTTCTTTATTTATTTGCACCAAATTCTATGAATGAAATACTCTCCCATGAAATTAAATGTGATTCCCCTATGTTGTAAAAATCATAGCCCTTTCGGAACATATGTTTCTTAACACATTTTTAACATTTCAATTGGCTAAATTGAAAAGTAAATGAAGATCAAAGTTTGAATCATCACAAATTTTTGACATTTAAAACTGTATAAAACAAAATCAATTCATCACAAAACCATATCACAAAGTAGGGAGAAGGGATAAATAAGTCTACTTAGAGTTCATGAGAAGAATATGACAAAACATAGATTTTATTAATAAAAACAAGTTCACAAAATAAAAGAAATAAAAGACACAACTTATCTCACAATCCTTCTCAACCAAATCCCTAGTAGTTCTCTTTAAGCCTTTCTCACTTTACACGCACTCTTAATTCTCTCTTAGAAGTATAATGAAGAAGAAATCTCTCACCTTCCCTGACCTTTTACAATCCTTAAAGAAATCTACAAGCCCTTGCCTCTCTCTCTCTCTCATGCCACACACACACACACACACACACAAAAACTCAAGCCCAAAACTCCTCAAGAAAAAATCTTCTTCAAACCCTAGACTTCTCTCTCTTTTATGAAAGGCTGCCTCCCTCCACAAAGAATTCAAAATTTTCTCCAAAATTCTATCCAAAATTTAACTCATTTGAATTCAAAATACATCTCAATTGATGAGATACACATCCCTTCATAAAATAACATTCCAAATTGTCTAGATGAATTGAATCACTCGAAAGGGTGTTTAGAACAAGTTTCCCTTTGAAAATTCACCCAAAATTCATCTCGAACCGCCTTAATCCGCAAAAAGTCATCTCTAGCGCATCATGTGAAAGTTTTGGCACATCATGCGCCTGTTCTCTAGATTTTGGTGCATCATGCACCACTCTATAGCAACTCCACCATTTTGCTTCATTTAGCTTCGTTTCAACTCTATTTCACCCCGTTTTAGTTGCGTTTTGCTCCTAACAGATAAACCTACAAAATAAACATAAAAAAACCTTTCCTTAAAATGTAATTTCATTTAAAAATATGTGAGAAATGTAAATTAGATTAAGCACAGAAAGACATATCAAAATTTGTCAAGTCAGAATTTTATTTCTAGCTCGTATTTACTCCAAATTGCATCATTTTTGCTTCATTTTCTCCAAAAATTTCATTTCTTGTACCTGAAACTAAAAATATGCAAAATACCTTCCTTTAGTGTAATATCATTAAAAATCATTAAATTTGAGCATAAAATATATATGAAAAAGTAAGTAATTTTTATGCGTATTAAATCCCCAAACTTAAATGTTACTTAACTTCGGATAGAGATTAAATTATAAGTTCTATACTTTAGTTTAATAAAAAACATAGTAAATTTTAAGAAAAATCTTTAATAACTTTCGGTCTAGCCATAGTAAACACAGAATTTTTTGTATGAGATCGGTTCGGTCTCGTATTTTCAAAATTAAAATCTTATTTTTCAAAATTATAATATATATTTATATAAATTGGAAATATTTTTCTGATCTAGCCACAGAAAATTATGTTTCACAATAGATTTAACTTAATAATTTGCCAGATCGATTAAGTAAATGAAGTTCAAAGTTTGAATCATCATAATTATGAAACTAAATCACTTTTAAACAATTTCAATTCTTCACATGATTATTTCTCATTGTAGGGAGAAAGAGAAAGTAAACTACTCAGATTTTACAAGGAAGATATAACAAAACATGGATTTATATTTAAAAACAAGTTTACATAACAAGAATAATTAAAACAAGTAAAAGTACAAACTACTTATCTCAATCTCCTTCCCAAGAAAATCCATTGAAGTTCTTTTGATTCACTTTCTCTCCTTACAATATCACTCAATTCTCTCTTAGAAATGTATTGAAGAAGAAATCTCTCACTTCCCATGTTCTCTTACAATTTAAAGGGACCATCTTCTCTTTCACTCTTCTTCAGTTACTCGTCTCCTCTTCTTCTTCTTTTTTTCTCTTTTTCTTTTATAAAATCTATCTTATATTATATTTGGCCAAATTTCCAAGATTCACCTCAATCTCCCTTTCAAAATCCATCCAAATCAATGAATTAAGGAAGAAAATTGCTTCTGGCACCTAGGCTCCTGGTCAACTTTTACGAAATGGCCAATTTTTTACTCTAAATTCCTTCCTTATTGCTTCTTCAGATCCAAATGCTCAACTTATTGTACCTACAATAAGAACATAGAAATACCCTCCATTAAAGCAAAATATCACTAAAATTAGGCATTAAATGTGCATATAAAAGTATCATATTTTTAGGCATGTCATATTTGCACTTAATATGCTAATTATGAGCTTAATAAACTCTCCCCCAAGTACTTCCTCTTATTCTTCTCTAACTTCCTAAATCTAAAACTTCTCTAGATGAAAAAAGAAATGAAAGATGAAGCATTTAAATTTTACCTTAGAGAGATGATTTTTACACTACAATGCCTCTAGATTAAGCACAAATGCAAGGGAGATGGAAGCACTAAGTATCACCCTTAGAACAGTCAAGGAGGAGCTCATACGAGAATGACCAACACTAGGGTGGTTTAGGCAGTTTTGTCACCCAGGTAGAATTGCTGCCTAAGGGCCATGGTAGTAGTGCCAAGAAGAGCACCTTAGCATAGGTCTATTGGTGCCTAGGGGCCGACACACTAAGGGAATTTGGAACTTTTTGCACGACCCAAATTTGGTCCTGACTGTTTAAATTCAATGATTTGATCCTCCCCCAAGTCTTTAATCACACAAATAAACACACAAATACTAATAATAAATGAGGTTAATTCTTCATCCTTCTCATCACATCTCCCTTTGTTGGCTATCAGATGTTTATAAATAATTTTTCTAAGGGCTATCCTTTCTACAAGACTGTTCCTATTATATTGGCTTATGTGTTTCCAATCTTAGGTATATCTTTATCTTATAAGTTATACACCATTAAAAGTTCAAAATAAAAAGGTACTCCACATACTTCTCAAATGGCTGGTTTATTGAAGTAACTAAATAGAATAAGCAGGTCAAAATAGGAGATAAAGAGTTGACATAAATCTATCCTATGTTTAAACTCAACATGGCTCTGATAAATCTTTATGTTTGATTGAAAACTAAGATGTAGACGATTTGGTTGATCTGACTACTCCAAGAGAACATACAAAATTCTAGTCATAAACAAAAAAAATAAAAATCACTTCCCTCAAACCACATTAAAAAACATAATAAATTCAAAAACTAACATCAGTTACCTCTCAAGAAGGGCTTGGTTTATGTCATCAACCCGACAAATCCAAAGTTTACTCAGGTTGACCCAACATTAAGACCTCATTAGCTCTAGGTCTGTCACTACCTAGGTAAGGTCTAAGTCTTTGTCCATTCAATTAAAATATTCTACCACTCTTATGATCTTTAATATCAATAACACAAAAGGGATTCAATTTAATATGAATATTCAACCACCCAGACTTAAGTTTTCCAGAAAATCATTTCAATCATATATTGCATAGTAAATCCTCTTGTCTAGGCCCAAAATATTTCTTAAGAATATTTTGATCATGCCTCTTTTTCATTTTCTCTTTATAAATTTTCATATTTTCAAAAATTTCTTGTCTAATTTCCTCATGTTCATTTAATTACAATAATTTCATCTCACTAGCTTCTTTCAAATTGTAATTGAACTCCTTAATAGCCCAATGTTCTACTTTCACTAGTAATTGTCAAGCTTTGCCAAATATGAGTTTATATGGAGATATTCATATAGGAATTTTGTACGCAGCCCTATAAGGCTACAATAATTCATCTAATCTCATAAACAAATCATTCCTACTAAGATTGATAGTTTTTTCTAAAATTCTTTTGATTTCCTTACTAGATACATCTACTAAACCACTCATTTTAGGATGATAAACTGTGGCTACAGTGTACTTAATTCCATACTTGGTTACTAATTTATTAGTTTTACTATTCTTACAATGGCTTCCCTCTCACTAATGATCACTCTAGGCGTACCAAACATACTAAAGATATTCTTCTTTAAGAATATAGCTACACTTTGAGCATCACAAATTTGGAAGAGCTGGCGCTTCAATCCATTTTAGATATACTCCACAACTATCAATGTATATAAATTCCCTAAATATGGTATGAAGGGACTCGTAAAATCAAAAACCCCACACATAAAAATTCTCAATCTTCAAAGTGAAATTCAAAGGCAATTCATCTTGTTTTGAAATATTGCCTACTCTCTGGCATCTATCAGAAGTTTTAATATATAAATTCACATCTTAAAATAGAATAAGCCAATACTATCCATATTACAAATCATATTGACAGTTCTATCAACTCCAAAATGTCCCCTAAATTTAGGATCATGATATTTCGTCATAATTTCTAAGGTTTCTTGTAAGGATGCACATCTTTTAATCACCTGATCATTATTTCTGTAAGGATATGGTTCATCCCAGAAGTAATTTTTGGAATCATGTATAAATTTCTTCTATTGATGGTATGTCATGTCATAAGACATAATATCACTAACAATAAAATTCACTATGTCAACATACCACAGAATGTGCCACTCAGTAATCGCAAACAGTCTTGGATAAAAAAAAATTTCATTAATTTCAAATTCTTGCATCGAAAGGACCGGTCTAATCAATCTTGGATTAACATCCATTTTTACATGAGAAAACTATAACAAAATGGACTGTGTGAATAGTACATTTTGTTTCGATCAAATATATCCTAAATTTATGAAAAAAAATATACTACAGCCAATAACCCCTTCTCAGGGGTTTTGTAATTAATTTAAGTTTCATTAACTATTTTACTAGCATATTACATAGCCTTAAACATTTGATCATGTCTTAGTCCTAAAACTGCCCTAATAGCATAGTCACTAACAACAAAAATTTGCTTAAATGGTTTCCCACAGTAAGATAAAAAAAATAATAGGAGTAGTAAATAATTTTTCTTTAAAAATATTTAAGGCATTTTGGCATTTATGGCCGAAATTAAATAGGACATCCTTTTCAAATAGATGACATGGAGGTTCGGAAATTTTGGAAAAATCCTTTATGTAACACCGATAGAATCTAGAACATCCCAAAAAACTTCTAACTCCCCTCACACTAGAAGGCAGAGGAAGTTTTCAATCACATGAATCTTTGTTAGGTATACATCCATGCCTTTTATAGATATCTTATTTCCTAATATGATTCCTACTAAAATCATAAATTGACACTTCACTAAATTTAGAACCAAGTTGGTTTCTTCAAAGCATTTCAATACCTTCGCTATATGATCTAACCATGAATCAATGATGGTCCAAACTTAGAAAAGTCATCCATAAATATTTTTCAATTCCTTCCTCAATCAGATCAAAAAATATAGACATCATACATTTCTGAAATGTAGCAGGTGCATTTCTTAACCCAAAAGGCATTATTTAAAAAGTAAAAGTACCATATGAACTTGTAAATGTTATATTTTCTTGATCCTCAAGAGCTATATGTATTTGATGATATCCAGAATATCCATCTAGAAAGCAAAAACTTGGAAGGATGGCTAGCCTATACAACTTCTGATCCAGAAAGGGTAAGGGAAAGTAATCTTTCCTATTGACAGAATTTAATTTTTTTTATAATTTATACATATTCATCTCTCAATGAATGGTTTTGTTGGAATTTTTTCATTCTACTAATATATGTTTATTGTCACTCATTTCTTTGGAACACGGTGATTAGGGCTAACCCAGAGACCATCACATATAGGATAGATAATACCTGCATTGAGCCATTTCAATATTTCCTTCTTGAAAACTTCTTTCATACTTAGATTTAATCTCTTTTAAGGATCTTCTTAGGGTTTACGATCATCTTCCATCAAGATTCTATGCATACAAATAGAGGGACTGATCCCTTTTATATCTGTTTTGATCCATCTGAAAGCCTTTTTATGATTCCTTAGAATATCCATTCATTTCTCCTATTGTAAATGAGTCAAATCTGAGAATATGATGACTTGTTATGTGGATAACTTCCTTAAGTAAGCATACTTTAAGTGTGTGGGAAGCACCTTCATCTAAAGTTAAAAGGGTTCCTCAACAGAAGGAATAAGGTTTACTATTCTTTGTCATCTCTAGACAAACCTCAGGTAAAAAATTTTGAATTTTCAGTAATCAATAGGTTTGATTCATCATAAAAGTTTGTGTCTTCCTCATATTCAACTCCAGCTCTACTGATTTAACTTTATAACTTTATTAGAAATGACAACTACACAAATAATCAATTTAGTCCATCCAAAACACACATTTTCATTTCTTTTGCAAGGATATTTCATTAATTTTAGGACATAATAGTAACTCATTGATCACTCACTCTCATAGTTAGTTCACCTTTTTGAACACTTATCATAGCCCCTTCAGTGCTTAGGAAAGGTCCACCTAAAAGGATTGTAAATTCTTTATCTTCCTCCATATCTAACATAAAGAAAATCAACAGGGAAGATAAATTTATCCACCTTGACTAAAACATCTTCTATAACCCCCTTTGAATAAGTGATTAATCAATCAGATAGATGAAGGGTTACATTAGTAGAAGACACTTCTTGTAAGCCTAACCTTATAAAGATAGACAATGACATAAGGTTTACACTTGCTCCAAGATCGCATAAAGCTTTTCCAAAAAAATCTTTCAACTATTGTGCAAGGAATAGTAAAGATCCTAAGATCATTAAGTTTGTGGGGAAGCTTCTTCTGAATAATAACACTACACTCTTCACTGAGAGAAATTGTCTCATAATTCTAAACTGCTTCTTCTTATTAAGAACATCCTTCATGAACTTCACATAACTGGGCATTTGCATTAGAGCCTTAATAAAAGGAATATTAATAATAATCCTCTTAAATATTTCTAAGAAGTTTGAGAAATGTTGATCCAACTTTTGTTATTTGAGTCTATGAGAAAATGGAGGTGGTTAATTTTCAAAGTTAATTATAGTTGGAGAGACTAATTCTGTTATATCTTTAGATATATTTATTGTCGGTCGCCAAGTTAAAAATTGTCGGTTGCCGGAATATGAATCTCGATGCCTAGTTTAATTTAACTTATATATATATATATTGGGAAAAAGTTGTATTTTAGATTTTCAAAATATAAGACAAGACCAATCTCATATCCTTATTAGTTTAAATAAACGAGCATAATACTGCAAGCAATGCTTCTATCCTAAAGGGTAGACACACAACTTACTGGCAAGACTTGATTAAATAAACTAAAGAATTTATGACATCCATTTAAGTATGCGAAAAACTTTTTTTTTTGTTGGCCGACAAGTTCTCCTATTTAATATAAAAAAATCAAATAGGGTTTATATTAATTTCGGTTCTTGAAAGTTTCCTAAAAGGGCAAGCCTCTATAGTTAATTACATCTTAAATAACTGAAGTCACCTAAGAAAACCCTTGATAAAAATTAGGGGATATCATCTGCAAGGAGTTCAAGGGATAAGACTTTTCAAAAGATCGAATAGATAAGTGTGAAATGGGAATGACTCAAATTTGAAAAATTTTATTTTGGAATTCAGAGGAGTAAGGGCTAAGGGATGTCATGATCCTGAGGAGAATATCGGTGACTTCCCAAGCTATCCTATTGTTTGGCTTCAATTTTGATGAGAATTATTTTAATTGTTACATCCCGCCAATTTTATTAATCAGGGCTTACATTTATGCGAAACGGTCACATAGATAACCTGGAAGATTTGATGATTTAGGTCGTGACGAACAACAACCTCAAAATCCTAAAAAGTGTTAGGGCTTATATTGCATTTTTATCGCACTAGGCGGAAAACCTCTAAATTTTGTCGCTTGTTGTTTAATTATAAGGAAAGATGTGCTGTTGTAGATCCTTGTATTGTTGCAGGTTGCTATTGTAGAAGGCTGCCCACAAAGCTATCTTCAGACTTCTCTGTGAAGTAGCAGTCCAAAATTCTAAGGTTGAAAAGTTTAAATGACAAGTTTAAAGTTCAGTCAGGGGGGACTAAAGTTGATTAGAGAGACACCGGTTATGATCCCATAGTTCCCTCATTCAGGCACCACTATTTTCTTTAGATTCACTTAGTCCAAATGAATTTACTAAACTCAACTCAATGAGTTCCATACTTTCATTTAGACAGTGGGAAATTCTCATTAGCAACTGTAGGTTACCTTCTCCGAGGGATTCCCGATCATCCGATGTTTTAAATTGGTTGCAATTTTTATTTTGTTATTTTTTTTGTGATTAAAATTTAAGTTATCTAATATTTTGACTATTGTGGTGGTAAATTTTTTCTTGTTTTTATTTCTTTATTTTAGTTTTGGTTTCATATTTATGGCTATCCTAAAAGTTTTAGTTTTGACTTGCAGGTGGACCTTATTTTTTAACATGCAAGTTTATAAGCAGAAAGGTAAATAAAAGTAAATTGTAATGCAATAACTAAAAAGCATACTTGTCAATTCTTCTCGTTCCTCCACTTAAAATATTAGCACTTTCAATGCATATATATATATATATATATATAAATTTTCAGAAATTAAAACATGCTTGTAAGAAAAGCAGAGTGTGCATGTTTGAAGTGTNTCAGAAATTAAAACATGCTTGTAAGAAAAGCAGAGAGAACAGGTTTGAAGTGTGTCTACCAAACCCTATGTAATACCTTAGTGGGTCCAATTTGTTCATCTATGGGGATGATCCCATCAAGAAAATCATAATATGTCCAAGTGTCCTCCGAGATTCCCAAATGATCATGAAAAGGTTATGGGTAATACCCTAGACATTTCACAGTCCCTCCAATCGTCTCAAGTTCATTTTGGTCTTATTATGTTGCTATGTGGTTCACCAAATTCATAGCCTTATGCTAAATGAACCATGATGTTTTGATTATCACTTTAAGTGGGGTAATTATCATTTGATGTTTCACTTACGAAATATCGGGTAAAGGCCATTAGGGGAAATTTGGCTTAATTAAGATAGTTAGCCAGTTTTATTTTTAAATATAGGCTTGTAGTGTTCTAAAAATGTTTGAATTTAATTTAAAGGTCATTTTCTAAACCTTATTAAACAAGGTTTTGATTAAGCCTAATTCACTACTAAGCCCTTAAAAAAAAGGGTAGATTTGAAATTTTATAAAATTTTAAATATTTCTGCTTTTAATACTTATGAGGAATCATAAATTATTCTAAAAACAAATAATTTGTGTTTTAAATTATTGGGTTATGATCTTTCAAAGTCAAACCCCTAACCTTAATATTTACTCATTTAAATACTCTTCCAAATTTCATCAATTTTAGAAATTACAAATTTATCCTTAACGAGACCAAAGTGAGATTAGTTGCTACCTTTTATCCTTCTATATTTCAATCATCTTGACATGTCAATTAAGATCATTTATTACCCATTTACCCTTTTGTTAGGCCTAAATATTAAGTTTAGGCTTAAATCCTAAAATTACCACTTGCCCTTAAGGCCTATTTACTTCATAATTCATTAAATTAAACTCAAATGACTTTGAAATTTTTATGGTACCCAACTCATGAGTTAATTAAAACATCAGAGGAGAAAATTTGATTTTTTTGAATTTATTTAATTTAAATAATTATTTTAACGCAAAAATAGGGATTTTTAATCAAAATTCAATAGCTCAACCAAAACAAAACTTTGGTGTTTAAGAAAATTACTGAAGGTTCACCTAGATTAGAGGACCACTTGGACTAGTTTTCATAATTCTTAGATAATTAATTTAATTATTAAAATTATTTGTTCGATTTAAGTATTAATTAAATGTAAAATATTATTTACGTGGAAAATTAAATTTTGAATTTTTATTAAATCTCTTTGAGCCCAGAACACCCAAAGAAACAATTTTATATTTTTGTGATTTATATTTTAATTATTGGAATTAATTTAGTGGAAAATTAATTTTAGGCTTTTAAAAAAATGAGTTTAAGCCTTCAAAAATTAATATCTTTTGTTAGAAAATTAGGAAAATTATTTTATTTGGTCCCAAATAATCAAAAGACCAAAAGTGAAATTTTGGTGTCTTTATAATTTTATGATTATTTTAATTTTATTTAATATTTAATTATTTAAATATTTAAAAATAACTTAAAATAAATATTTATTTTAATATAAATTTTATTTTTTTTAGATCCTTGTGATTACAGAGAACTCCCAAAACAAAATTGGTGATTTTTTGAGTTGTATTTTAATTATTATAATTATTTTAATGCCAAAAATGCAATTTCACTTGATTAATCTATTTTAGTGGTCAAATTAATTCGAATTGACTTGAAATTTTTATGGGGAGTTCTTCTAACATTAAATTACAGTGGAGAATAGTTTTTTTTTCCATTAACTTTATATTTTTTTTTTTGATTTAATTATATTTCATTTTTAGTGTTTAATGACAATTAGGGTTATTTTTAATGAGTTGAACTAAGTTTGTGTTTTTCCTAGGGTCCTTTAATCACAATGAACCTAACAAAATAAGTTTAATATTTTTTTGATAAATATTATTATCATTATAATTTTTACATCAAAAATGGGACCATCAACTTAAAAATTAGAGAGCTCTAGTTAGAGATGCCCCCTGACTTTAGAAAAATCAGGGGAGATCTCTAACAACAAAGAGAAATAAAGCTCCATGGTCCCATGCCATGGTGAATTGTGTGTGCAAATTTATGGTTTAAAGAAGGTTTTATTGTATTTAATTAATCAATAATAAAGTACATGTCAAATAGTTTTGATTTTAATTCCACATTATTCTCCTATGTTCACTGAGCAAGAAAGTATTTTAATTTAATTTTTATAATTTTCCTACACCAAATTATAAATTTTTAAAGGTTGGCTGATTTAATTAATAAAAAAATACCCTAATTTCCTACTTATCCAACTCATCATCGTATGCGTCAGATAGACGCGTGTCCCCGTAGGATTGGGCACTGCCATCTGAGTTAACATGCCATTCACATACCAAATTGTCGTTCAACTGCATCAAGGCCCTCCATTTGATACACGCACGATCAGATGATCCCTCTTCTTTGTCCCCAAATGGTGTAACTCGTGAACAGTCCACCTTCTAACCCTAATTTCTCCATCGATACTCAACCAAATCTCATGAGGTTTGTTTCTATAGACATGTCTAAACTAGGAAAACACATATATACAGTTAATTAAGTCCTAAACTAAGTATAAAAACATGGAGAATCAAAATAGGCTAGGTTTGAGGGGAGAATTCAATACCTTTGCTCAGATGAGCTCCCAAGCTGTAGTGAAATGCTTAGGTATGAAATCAATCAAAGCCTATTTGGGGTGTTGATCAAAGTCTATGCTAGGAGGGTCTTGAGATGGGGCTTTTGGAGGTGAACTTATTCTTTTGCTCTTTGGATAGTGTGGGTGAAGTTAATTTGAATTTGGTGGAGTTTGGAGAGGTGTCCTATTTTGGGCTTAAACTAGGCTGAGAAATTGGTTTTGGTCAACGGAGGAGAGGGCTGGAAAATGGTTGGGTTAAGCTCTGGAGGTCTTGGAGAAGTTTTGGAATTATGGGGTATTTTTGTGGAGTTTTTCTTAAGGATTCATTTGGAATAATTTTTGCAAGAATTGGAAACTTAGGGAATGATTTTGATTAAATGGATGATGAGGGGAAATATATCATGTGGGCTTTTGGGTAAATTTTAGGCTTTTTGAATGACTTATGGGCTTTCACTTTTAAAATTGGGGATGAATTTGGGCTTGAAATTGGGTCAAATTGGGCTCATGGGAGTGTTTCAAATTGGTTTTGGGGACATTTGGGATTATTTTGAAATTTTTGGGAATTTTGGGTCATGAGGGGCATTTTGGTAATTTTAGTCAATTTTGGGGTATTTTAGGATTTTGGTGAATTTTGGTCAATTTAGGTAGTGGGGAATGACTTGAGATGATTTTGAAAAGAAATTTTGGAATTTAGGAAAATTTAGGAATTTTTGGCAAAGGTAGGGTTGTAGGGGTACTTTGGTAATTTGGTGGATGTTTGGGCTAAAGTGGGCAATTAAACCATGAAGCTATGTCAAACTGATATGAGCCATATGAAGACTCATTTTAGATGCTTAATATGTTGGTCTTGACCCTCTTAGCCAAAAGGCTAAGGGTTTGGGTCCACCCATATGACTCTTTCAAAAGGAGTCAGAAGACTAGATCAAAGGGGGGCCTAGGGTTTGGGGTGTGTGAGAATGTGTAGTGTGTGCAAGCTAGCCTAACCAAGACCAAACCATCCAGGGTTAGTCCTAAGGCTTGAACATCCTATGGGTAACTCCTCTTGAGCTTCCTTATGCTTAGTCTCATCCTCCTAAGTGCTAGAGGTTAGACTTTAAGCATATGAAACTCTAAGTGAAGAAGAGAAGAGTTTAGAATTTCTAATGGTGAGGGTTCCTTTTCTAGTCCTTTACGGATAGTCAATACGAAAGTCCTATGGCTAGACCCTAAGCTACTAAAGAGGAAAGACTAGACCTCAACCAAAAGTGAGGTCAACAAATGGACCCCTAATAAGTGTGGTGTGCGAGACAAGCACACTGCACGTATTGGCGTTGACCGAAGAGATCAACAAAACCAGCATAGACGTCTAAGCCAACATGCTTAGAACAAAGAGTATAACTGAGTGACAGTTGTTTCCGCTAGGAAATTAACAAGTGAATATTCAATCAAAACAGACGATTCAGAACTCTCACTCGGGATTAAAAGGAAATCAATTCTGAAAAAAAACCCATCAAGAAAAAGAAAAACAATGACGGTCACGTTGAAGATTCAATTTTAATTCGATGATAGAAAACTTTGAGTTTGATTTCAATAGTTTTGAAGGATGAAAATCAAAATTTAGGTACTGACCCCGAAAAGAGAATCAAAATTTAGGTACCGATCTCGAAAGAAGGGAATAAGAATTTAGGTACTGGCCCCAAGATGAGAATTGAAATTTAGGTATCAATCCCAGAAAGAGAATAAAAATTTAGGTATTGATCACAAAAAAAAGGAATCAGAATTTATGTGCTAACCTTGAGATGGGAATTGAAATTTAGGTATCAACCTCAGAAAGAGAACCAGAATTTAAGTACTGACCTCGAAAGAAGGGAATTAGAAGGTACTGAGCCCTATAATTTCATAAGTGTGGAAAAAGTTCTCGTATAGAAAGGTGGAAAATATAGGGAATTTAAAGGAATCAGAAGACCTTGCACCGACCCTAAAATTTCATGGAGGCAGAAAATTTCTTGGAAGAAAGGCCGAAAATATATGGAATTTAAAGGAATCAGACGACCTTGCACCGACCCTGAAATTTGAAGGAAGGAAAAAAATTTCTCAAAAGGATGATGAAAAATTTAAGGAATTTAAAGGAACCAAACGACGTTGCTTCGACCCTGGAATTTCATAGAGGTTGAAGATTTCTCAGAAGGAAGGCGGACAAATATAGGTAATTTAAAGGAATTAGATGACCTTGCACCGATCTTGGAATTTCATGGAGGCGAAAAATTTCCTGGAAGGAAGGCAAAAAATATAAGGAATTTAAAAGAATTAGATGACCTTACACCAGCCCTAAAATTTCATTCTAAAGGTTGCGGTAGCGAGGGCTCCTAAAGCAACGCGCTATCAGATGTAGCATCCTTAACCTCTAAAATATTATGGGAATCAAAATTTAGGTACTGACCCCGAGTTTTGAGATTACCAAGATTTCGTGAAGATATAGAGATTTCAGAATTATGAGATTTCATGAAGATATAGAAATTTTGAAATGTTGAGATTTTGTGAAGATCAGATATTTTGGAATGTTGATATTTTGTGAAGATATAGAGATTTCGGAAGATTTCATGAAGATATAAAGATTTTAGAGTGTTGAGATATCATGAAGATATAGAGATTTCAGAATGTTGAGGTTTCATGAAGGTTGTGAAAAATTCTAGTAGACAAAGACATTCATGCTGCGAAAGCGGGGAGTGAGAAACCTCAAACTTGAGAGAAGCAAATCATCATATTTATCATTTTCTTTTCTTGTTGTCTTTATCACATTTAATTATCAAAATATATATTCTAAAATTTAGTTTTTGTTGGTTGATTTACTTTTCAAAAACTTTATTTAAAGTTCATTATCAAATTTTTGTTTTATTTTTCTTTGTTTGTTATAATTTAGAACCAATGTATAGTTCTACGGCCTTTTATCAATCGTACAAGAGGGGAATTTAACAAATTCATAAAAATATGGAAGAAATTTCATTAATCCGCCTCAAGTATGCGTTACAAATTGAATACATGCTGAAGCATTAAAAGATAACATGTTGAATATATCTGAAACATTGTATACTGAGTACATATCATATTTGCTGCTTTGGCGTAATACAGAAAGTGATAAAAATTGTCTATCTGTCATCTATGGTGATCTCATAATCAAGCCGAGCAACTAAGCCATGATTCATGAAAAGAATTTGTTTCACGTGTACTTAGAGGTGCAACCATCTCATAGATTGTATGGGCGCAGCTCTTCCAATTCTGTGTCCGGACGGAACCCATATGGCACTTTACTATCATCCATTATTTTGAATGTCACAAAAACTCTACGGTGTCGTACTCCCGGAATGCAGTGCTTGGTAAGATCTGCACTGTTTCCCTTTAGAGTATTGAACCCACTGGTAGTGGAATCTTGATGGATCTTTTGAATTCCCCAAGGCCAATAACATCGATTTATTTTCCAAACAAAATGTTACTTTGGCTCATGAAGGTCACCGTGAAGAATGGCCTTATGAAGTCATGGTGATCTATGTGCAGAGGAATACAATCTCCTTCATCATAAATGTTGATTATGCAACTATTCGGAATGCAGTCTATCAGTAGTATGCTCAACCTGACCATCCTTTTAATCATTCTTTTTATCTCAGAAGGCAGAGGATCCACCTCGTCGTATCTCAAGATACCTGGGGGGGG